>JAVYIG010009235.1:0-80354 GCA_035222895.1 Strongylocentrotus droebachiensis | reverse complement strand
GTCGAATCCTGGACAAAGGCTTTTCTTTTTCTACAGGGTAACGCTTTTTACATGAAGGTGCGCTCATATGCAAATAATAGGGTTGTATTGAAAAACAAGTATTTCTTTGGACAGAGTTCCGTGGTCATACAGACGTTCCCGAATTTCTATCAAACGAGTTTTTCAATCCACACCCATAGGGAGCTATCAAATCTTCAGAGAAAAAGTTTACACCATCGCGATTATTTCGGAAATTATTTGACAATGCCAGGCGGGTATGTAAACTTTCCTATTTCATGTTAATGTCTTGAACCTGTACCTATCAAATCCATGTTTGTTGTATAAATGATATAAGGATTAATGCTTGGAGAGAATGATTGTACTTTACACCGCCCTAAACGAAACAAAGTACATTTTAGAATATGGTCAGGTAGCATGGTCGCCATAGTAGGTGAGAAGAGGAAGTTTGAGAGTGTGCAGATCGAGGCGGGCAACACTAATAATTCCAGGATTTAGAAATATATATGTCTTATCGGAAACGCCTCACTATACTAAAATTACTAAAACTCAAGAACGTGTGTTCGTATCCGTTTTTTCTCCTCACATTGTTATGTAGTGTGTATTTACCTTGCCTGAGGAACTTATATTTTCATTTATAAACGTTGGTCCTGGGTTATTTATGTTCATTTTTTATTTGAATGTTGAATGTTTTGTTTTGTTTACAAAAAAATGATTTGATTTATTTTCTTCTTCATTCCATAGACATATAAACAATTTTCGAAAACATAACAAACATAAAATATAAGGGAGTACTTTCTGACCATTAACCATAAATAAGCAAATAAACATTACAACTTTTATAGGAAAACGTAAGATAATTCGTCAAATTCTTCTGCATTCCATATAGATATAAACAATTTTCGATAACATAACAAACGTGAAATATTAGGAAGTACTTTCTGACCATAAACCATAAATAAGCAAATAAACATAATACCTTTTATAGGAAAAAATAACACAACTTCATCAAACTTATTTATACAATTATTTCCGGAAGAACCATTATCATTGTAGGTTAATTGTTTGAACAAATATGACAGCCCAAAACAAATCTCATGAATTGATTGATATTTATGTAACATATTAGGATAATGATGATGAAGATGATATTGATGTCGACGATGATGATGATGATAATGATAATGAAGATTGCAATGAAATAATATATACAGAATGAAAAAACAGAAAAGTTGACGCAGAAATTTCACCTTTATTATTTGAATAAGAATTCTAAGATTGACAATGCCTATAAATTTATTGTAAGAATGCATATTTTGATAATAATTTTTTTAAATAATGTATTACTTTGGCTTAAAACGAGTAGAAGGAGCAACAGAAATTAATCAATCCATAGATCGGGTTGAATAGATGAAAGTTAGGGGAGTGATGAGTAGGGTAGAGTAAATGGTGTTATTTATAATTATAGTAAAAAGGTTTTGAAATGAAAGTGGGAGCATATTATTTAAAAACTTAAACATGAACAGTAAACTTTGCCAAAGACTGTTAGGGTTTTTATTTTGTAAAATAATGGACTTGTGGGAGACAAAATGGTGAAGAGATTTCTTTTTATTTTGGTTCTGGCGCTGGTGCCCCACACTATACAATAGGTTATACACGGCAATATCAATAAACAATAAAACATCCAAGCGTGTTACATGGGATAAACTTGTTTTCTTCAAAAAAATTATTTTATGGTATACCAACACTCCGAGAAAACGATTTAGTTATAATTATGACGTATATTTTTGTTCCAATTTAATTTTTCGTCAATGAAGACACCCCACATTTTGTGTACCTCTTCATTTCAAGAGTTACATTATTTATAAAAGTGTTGGGATAACATTCAGTGGCATGTAGATTTGCGTGTCTAAAATGTTTTTTTGTTGTTGATTGGACATAAAAGTATTTCAGTCATATTGACTAATTTTGCCTCTTGTGCTGCACGTTCATATCACCTTAACTATTTGCTTACTCTCTTTTCTTTTCTTTTCTTTTCTAGTCTCAATTACGAGTCCGGCGAGCCGGTTGTCAAGTCGAAAGGGACGCCGAATTCAGTGAAATGTGTAGTACTCGTGATTACCCTGTTCATCATTGCTGCACTTGTCGCGATAGCGATGCACATCTATAACATAGGTGAGATCTCAGAGAAAGAGAGAAAGAGAGAGAGAAAGAGAGAGAGAAAGAGAGACAGAGCTAGAGAGAATACGAGAAAGAGAGAATAAAAAGGTGAAAGTTAGATAGGAGAGAGATGGGTGCTAGTATACAGAAGGAAAGAGAGATAGAGAGAGAAAGAGAGAGAAAGAGAGAGAGAGAGAGAGAGAGAGAAAGAAAAAAAGCGAACGAATAAATAGAAGGGAGAGAGATATGTAGGCAAGTAGAGAGAGAGAGAGAAAAAGAGAGAAAGAGGTAGACTTGAAGAGAAAAAAAGAGGGAGAGAGAGAGAGAAAGATGGAGAGAGAAAGAAATATATTTGAAGAGAAAGAGAGATTTATGTTTATTGAGAGAAAGAGAAAGCTAGACTTGAAGAGAAAGAAAGTAAGAGAGAGAGAGAGGGAGAGAGAGAGAGAGAGAGAGAGAAAGAGAGAGGAGAGAGGCTCTTAGCAATCGTGAACTTTTATTATATATTTTGTTTGCTTATTATGTCAAATAACTTTGCTTGATTTTCAATAATTTGTGAACATTTTCATACAGTTGATCCACTTTTCACCAAAGACGAGCAATGAACCCACTCCCGGCATTTCTTTTCTCTTCTCTTTTTTTGTGTAAAGCCATTGGTGGAACAAATTTGACACAAAGGGATAAATATTTCGAACTACTACTGGTAAACAGCTTGCTTGTATCAGTCCGAATGATTGTGTTATAGTCACGGTCATTTAATTGTATAAAGTATACAGCCCCAAAGAAATGCGTCTGAACGAAAATAAATTTGTTTGAATGAAAACAGATATCTACTAACTGAGTTGACCCAAAAAGTTCGCCCTTGAAAAGTCTGCCTTCAATAACGTTTTCACAATAGGACATGGTATGTCAAGAACTGACTTAGAAATTGTCTTCAAGCCTAATATAGGTTAGAATTAGTAGAATAGGCATTTCTATATGCGCACAATGAAGAGTTGACCCCAACAAATAATCTTCAATTTCTACTCAATTAGTTGCCAAAGGGTGTGATTACTACTGCTGCTGTTCCTTCTGTATTTGTCCCACGACACAACAACCACTACCACTTCTGCTACTGTTGCTATTACAACAAGACTGGAGGAGGGGAGGGGGAAGGGGTGGGTAGGGTAGGTGGCCAGGTGATGGAAGCTCTGAGTATTTGATATTTAAAGGGAACCAAAACCTTCATACTAAGTTACTTTCATTGTAAAGTTTAAAAGATTTGAATAAAATCAGTGAAAATTTGAACAAAATCGGGCAAGGAATAAGGAAGTTAGAGCTTTTTGTAATGACTAGTCACTAGAGGGCGGTATTCAATTTGATGACATCATCTGTGGACAACTCTCCATGCCTTTTGTACATAAAATTTCACAATTTTTTCGTTTTCTTCGTATTTATTTGTGTTCTTGATCCGACTTCATAACATGTGAAGTAGAATATCATTTTGCATTCTATATTTTGCTTTCAGGGGAGTAGATTATCTCAATCACAAGAAAGAAGGAAAAACATGAAATTTGATGTACAAAAGGCATGATGGAGAGTTGTCCACAGATGATTTCATCAAATTGAATACCGCCCTCTAGTGACTAGTCATTTAAAAAAGCTCTAACTTCCTTATTCCTTGCCCGATTTTGTTCAAATTTTCACTGATATTTTTTCAAATAACTTAAACTTTACAATAAAAGTAACTTAGTATGAAGGTTTTGGTTCCCTTTAACAATATTTGTGCAACCGCCGCTTCCTATTTGAGCACTTTTTTTTTCTTCAGATGTTTCTGCATTTATTGAAAAATCAAATACAAGATATTAAAATAACTATAATAGTATAGTAATAATGACTGCTTTGAGAGACATAGTTGTTTTTATACGCTCAAGGGGAGGTTACAATCGAGCTTTTGCACGAGGCTTAATATATAATTGATTGACATAAAACGTGACAACTGAAATTATACACACAATTTACATATAAAGATTGCAGTTTGAAAAATGTGAATTTTAGCAATTTTTAATGTTTATAGTTTATAAAATATTGGCTCACTGTGGGCTAAATAATATGAATGTGTACAAATACGCAGTGCTCTCTTTTGGAGACGATATATTAACATCGTTTTCATCTATTACGATTACCCCATACTATGTTACAATATTATTTGTATGACAAAATGAAAGAGTTGTGAAGCATAAATAGAGACTTTTGTGAAAGGTAATATTTTAATTTATATAGAATGCCTATGCCTCTCGAGACTAACATGTAAATGTTATTAATAAGACTATTCCTAGTTAAATTTGAATCAATCATTACACCTAAGAATTTTGTAACTTATTTTTTAATTATGGGCATGTCATTTAAACACATATTATAATGAAGTACATGTTTAGAGTGTGTGTTTTTGAAATAAATATAATTAGTCTAATTAATATCTAGAAAGATTTTTTTGTGGATTTGAACCAAGATGACAATTTATTTAATTTTAAATTGAGGGTTGTAATAAGAATGCTTAAGTCTTTATGTGAATAAAATACTTTAGTATCGTCTGCGAACAAAACGTTTGTTAGGAGTGGTGATGCATTAACAATATCATTCATATATTTAAAAAAAACAGTAAGGGACCTAATATAGAGCCTTGTGGTACTCCGCACTTTATGGTGGAAATATTAGATGCTTTAGATTTAAAAATACTACTACTACTACTACTACTACTACTACTACTATACTACTACTACTACTACTATTATTATTATTACTACTACTACTACTACTACTACTACTACTACTACTACTACTATATGTACTACTACAAGTGCTACTACTACTACTACTTAAATTAAATTATTGTCCAAGTCAATGTTATTAGGCTCTCTATAATGAAATGTTATGGATATATGCATGTATATGATAAATAATGTATATGTGACCGCCCCCTATTTTATATCTTAAATTGAAGTCCCAGGCATGTGTGTGTGAGTGTATCTGTGGTGGTGTGTGCGTGTGTGTGTCTGTGTGTGATAATGTATGCAAGCTCGTATGTTTATTTCAATCTTTAACTGCTTTTCAATTTTTCTTCTTTCGGGATACCATGCTACAAGCATTTTGCTTTTCGGTGTTCCTAATCATGATTTTATTTACTGTTTTAAATTGATACACTGTTATTGTTTCATTTGGTGTTATTTTATGGTTGAATCAATAAATACAAAAAATAATACTACTACTACATGTACTACGACTACTACTACTACTACTACTTCTACTACTACTACTACTTCTACTTCTACTACTACTACTACTACTACTACTTCTACTACTACTACATGTACTACGACTACTACTACTACTACTACTTCTACTACTACTTCTACTTCTACTACTACTACTACTACTACTACTTCTACTACTACTACTACTACTACTATTACTACTACTACCACTACTACTACTATTACTACTTCTACCACTACTACTACTGCTATCACTAATAGTATGCCAGAATACTATTAATACGACATACTGTTATCGATTTACTCTTATATGCTGATTGCTTCTTGTCAATTTTAAATGTCTATTTTGTTATCCCTTTTTTTCTCTTACACAGAACTTACCAGACAAGGTAACTTGAAATCCTGTTTTAAGTAATGTTTTAAGTCTGAATATTGGTGTGTAAAAAAACTTTCACATGGCAATATTACTGAAATGTTTATCAAGCAAAAAACCTATTTAAATAAAACGATTGGTAAAGTCAATCATTTACGTTTCCATAGTAAAAATAAATAAATAAATAAATTACTGTGAAATGGAATGAAAATTGTGCTGTCGCATAAGATCGACGAAATATAGGATTAGCCGGGGCTATTCTACGACAAGTTCCACTGGACAAGTAGACCTTCCACTTTGAATAATCAATCAAGGACAACTACAGCTGGATATTTTTCTGATTATATTTTTAAAATATTTTTTAAAACTTACTTCCAAGCGGGTGGTGTCCACGGGAGGTGATAATACCCCAGTAGTAATTATTTCAGGGTCTATTTTTTTAGAAGGTACTTGTCCGGATTAAATTGTTTTAGTTGGTATTTGTCAAGATGATAGTCCATGAAGGGGGTGGGGGTAGTTTGTCCACCTGTCAGAGCGGGCGGAATGTACAAGATCGTATATTACCGTCGGGTCGATTGAGGGATTAGCTCAAATAGTACTATAACCTTTCATTTTGATAAATTTTGATATAATTTTCTTTTATTGAGAGCCTCTCTTTCTGCCTTTGAAGATTACCCATGCGGGGTAACAACAAGCGTAAACAACTTATATTATTTACCTTATATAGCTATTCATATTGCTTGCAGTTCACCAACAAAAGTAATACCGAGTTTTCAGGGGTGGCTTCAGGGTTCTTTAGAGGGGTCCAATTGAAAAAAATATCAACCTGCCAAGCAAGCAAACAAAAAAAATTTATGAGACAAAAAGGAGGTTTTCATCAGACAAAAAATGATGTTGACCACCCCCCCCCAAAAAAAATAAAAATAAAATTATCATTGAAAGCTCATATTCTCTTCTTATATTATCATACTACAGCAATGAAGGGTAAAAGAGTCAGGCAGGCAAACAATTACTGCTAAGAAAGGAAAATAATTAAAACATAGTAAGAAATGTATTTACTTCATTTCCTTGTGACATCTTGCCATAATAATTTTGGTGTCATACCAAAAAATGAATAGAACATGAGCTTTTCAATGATGAGAAGTTAGGAACATTTTGTTTCGCCGGGGGGGGGGGGGGGGGGGTGAGTCCGATTTATTACATTAATAATAATATTATATTATATTACATTATACTGGGGAAACCCCCAGAAAAGGTTTAAAGCCAAATCATAGGTGATGGGGGGGGGGGGGGGGGAGGGGGGGGGGGGGGGAGTGGCATACCAAATATAATTTGAGTTGCCAAGTTCAAACAGCTCTTTTCTCGTCTTCTTGTCTTCTTGTCCAAAACAAGTCGAAATTAGAAACGATAAGTGTTATATACATGTAAATGGTAACTATCATTATTTTGTCAGTATTATTATTCAGGCCTGAGATAGATACAATAGTTAGAAAGTTAGGCCATGTACATAGATTCATACGGAAGGACATTAGGTAAATTGGTTTATTGATAGTAACTGACTTTTTACATTGTTATCTTAAAAGGTGGTAGCACCATGGTTACTGAGAACATGACAACAGAGGCAAGTCCTATGACTACTCCAGAACGTAAGTATTACATCTCTCTTTTCCCATTCTTGTTGAAGTATAAATTTGAAAAAGATGAAAGTTGTTAAAATTGTGTCCTTAATTTCTCTAATTAATCCTAATAATTGTGTAATGTTTATGATAAGCAATGCAAACTTGTATCTTACTGTTTTTGAAGCTTACATAATATCATATTTGTAATGACCCCGATTATGATGATTATGCAGTGTTTATGATAAGCAATGCAAATGTGTTTTCGTGTGTGTTTGTGTGGGGGTGGGGCGGGAGCAGGGCGAGGTTGGGGGATTCATTACCTTTTTTTAACAACACAACAATATTCCTGTTTACGATTCATTACCTTTTTTTAACAACACAACAATAGTCCTGTTTACTAGTTTTATGCATACTTTTGTAACACAAGTTTCTCTTGATGACCGAAAAGCTTTGCCAGAGGGCAAAGGCTAATGTATGGGAAGTGAATTCCATGCACAGACTCATATATATTTCAATTATTACTCTTCCTTCAAAATATAGCATGTATGATGCCCGAGGAAGCTTTTACTGGTAAGTAAATGTATTTTTGTTTTATGAATTACGGTTAAATGTTGATAGAGACAGTATCGTTAACAAGTTCTAAGTATAGTGTACATGTGTATGACCGTCTAAATAAAGGAATAACTTAAATGATTATAATAAACCACTGCACTTTAATATATGAATCATCTCAGGCGCCACCTAAGTCAACAAATGAATAGTTTCTCATAGAGATGGAAAGTTAATTGAATTGCATTATTACATGAATAACCAAGTTCTTTATTCACGAGAACAGGTGCCAAGTTTCTATAGCTTTGTGGGGGGGGGGGGGGAGGGGTGTGGGTGGTTAACGCGATGGACAGAAGAGGGAGCCGTAGCGCAAAATATAAGGAAAGAGACATGAGAAACGAAGGGGATCGAAGTGGCGTAGCACATGGGTCAAGTCAGTGAAGGGGCACTTGTGTCATCTCTCTCTCTCTCTATATATATATATCTCTTCTCTCTCTCTCTCTCTCTCTCTGTGTCACTCTCTGTTTCTCTCTGTTTCTGTCTCTCTCTGTCTTTCTCTCCGTTTACCCCTCTCTCTCATTTTTTGTCTCACTTCCTCCTCTATCTGCCCCTCCCTTCCTCTCTCTCCCCTGTCTTCTGCGACCACCATCGAACGCTTCCGTCGCAGAGCAAATCGATCTCGAGGTGGGTGAAGTCCTTGTAGTGACGTCACCGTGTTTCCCCTCCGAGGATGACATCCCTCGTGGTATCACCATGGTATTCAATGCTTCGGAAGGCTACAGGGTTAAGATCAGCTTCAAAGAGTTCAGATTCGATGCAGGTGAGCCATAAATGTGTATCCATCACTTTTCACCCTTATTGCATGATTAATTGATTTATTGGCCTCCTTTCTAGACAGGTCATTCGCAAAGGAATTGATATGCGTCAACCAAACCAAACTATAAAAAACTCCCAAGACCGTGAGATAAATTGTTAGTAGTACTGATATTGTTTTGACAACGGACTTTGGTAAAAAAGAAAAAAGAAAAAAGAAAAAAGAAAATCCCCATATTATTTTTTTGTTGCCGAAAGTAATTGCAATAATGCAGTTATTGACATGCAAATGAATGAGAGGGAGAGAGAGAGAGAGAGGGAGGGGGGGGGGGGATGCAGAAATTAAACAGGGGGAGGAAGAAGGCAGAAAAAAGGGAGAGATGCAAAGAGAGCAGGAGGAAGAGAGAAAGAGTGAGAGAGAGAGAGAGAGAGAGAGAGAGGGATAATCAGGTATATCTAAAAGAAAAATTTCTTGTGTTTGTTATGTAATAGAGTTGAATACATTAAAAGCAAAACATTTCCTTTTACTACGATTCGCAGGGATGCACTTGCGCTCCCAAAATTTCAGTCTCTTAGTGATTTTAACGAAGTCTGTTAAAAATATATATATATTCGTCACCGTACCTTATTTACCCAGGTGGACTCAACAGGATCTGGGTCGGTAACGGCGATGCGCCCCCATCATCCGAAGGCTTCATCCAATTCTTCGATGGCTACGCCCTCCCGCCTGATCTCGTGTCCAGTGGCAATGTGATGTGGCTGGAAATGTACGCTCCTTTCCCTTGGATGAACGGTGCACTGAAAGCCGAGGTTTCTGCCGTCACTGATCAAGGTATTCAAAGGCGTCGATACAAGAGGGGGGGGGGGGGGGGGGGGGGGGGCGTTCGGGCATTGGAGCCATGATCGTTTTTTGTTATTTGTTTAAAAGTGATTTGTTAATGTCTGTAAGAGTGTTTATACATGTATATTTTTCTGTAATATTCGTTTATTTTGTATTACGTCATTGAATGAGATAAAATTTTAACAAACAAACGAACCAAATCTGACAATGGAATGTAGTTTATTATAATCTTTAAAAAAAAAATCTTACTTCCCTAGTCCTGACTGGTTTGTAATAATTGCTTTTGATTGTACAAGAAACATTTTGCTTTTGATGTCTTCTTTTGCTTTTGTGACCACATAATGAATTGCTTCTTCTCTCTCTCTCCAATCTATCTATCTATTTATCGCCCGTTCCTAAACATTCCTCTCTCTCTTCTTCTTCTTTTAATCTCCTTCTTCTTCTTCTTCTTCTTCTTCTCCTCCTCCTCCTCCTTCTCCTCTTTTCCCTCCTCCCCTCCTTATTCTTCTTTTCCCTGCTCTGTCGACTTCACTGCATGTATCTCTAGATGTCCAGATGAACTGCCCAGGTACATCCCAACCGTGTCGCTATGCCCTTAAGTGTTTCACCGAGGAAGAAAAATGTAACGGAGGCAACGAATGCCCAAGTGGGACTGATGAAATGGAATGTGGTGAGTAATTATTATATTAATAATATTGTCATTATTATTATCTTTATAATTTGTATCATTATTATTTTTATCACCATTATTATTATTATTATTTTTTCTTCAAAATTATTATTACTATTATTTTTTTAATAATATTATCGTTAGCACTAGTAGTCGTTGTTGTAGTAGTATTAGTAGTAGTAGTAGTAGTAGTAGTAGTAGTAGTAGTAGTAGTAGTAGTAGTATTAGTAGTAGCAGCAGCAGCAGTAGTAGCATTAGAAGAAGTATCATTTTTGATTATTTGTTGTCACTTAAACGCTGAGTGCATTCCGACCATTGTGAATGATCGCCTTTTATTTATTTGTTTCTTTGATTTTGTGTTTGCTTGTTTGTAGATTGTCTCTACGCTCGGGATTTCAAATGTGCGGACGGTCAATGTATTGCGCGGGATAGACTATGTGACGAATTTCCATCGTGTGATAACGATAATGTCAACTGCAGTAAGTTCATACACCCTTCTCTAATTTTCAAGGAAAATAAGAATGCAAAATTCAATCAAATGAAGACAATCTTGACAAAATTAGTATAAATGATTCTTTAAGTCGTGAGTTCTTTAAGTTCTCTTTGAAAGGCTATTAAGATACTAAAACTGGTTCAGAACGTCCTTAAAAAATTCCTTTTTCTTGAGAACTTTTCATGTTATGTATATGTAAATGGTTAGTATTATTAATATAGTATCATCATGACAATTATCATTACTGTTATTCTTATTCTCATTATTACAATGATCATTATCGTTATTAATATTATTATGATTATTACTATTATTACCATCGTTACTGACATCATAAATCTTACTGATAGTATTATTATTATTGATATTATTTGTATACTCTTACCGTTATCATTATTAATATATTTTGTGTACAGCCTTCACGTGTCCTCAGGGATTCAACATTTCCACGGAGTTTGTTTGTGATAGCGTCAATGATTGTGGTGACCACGCAGATGAACAGAATTGTCGTAAGTCATCGAAATCTGCCTTTTTACCCATCTTCCTCTCCATAAACGCTTTTTTTAATTAACTTTTACCGTCATTCATTCATTGACTTATTCATTCATTCGTCTATCCCTCCATTTATTCATTTATACATCCGTTCACCCGTTCATTCATTCATCCAGTCATACAATCATTTTTCTTTCGTTCATTCTTTTTTCCATTTCTCGACATTCTTTGATTTATTCTTTGATTCATTTATTCATTCCTCCATGTTTTGATTGATTGATTCGATTCAATTCATTGACTAATTCATTGTTTCATTCTGTTATTAATTTATTCATACATCCATTCATTCACTGATTCATCTTTTCATTCTTTTATTTGTTGCATTCATTATTTCTTTAATACTCTGTATATTTTGCGTTTATTTCATTATTGATTCCTTGATCCATTCTTTTATAAAATGATTAATTGGTTCATTCATTCTTTCATTTCATTGTTTTTTTTCATGGAGGATTGTGAACTGATGTCATTGATTTGAAGTGAAAAGGATATTTTCAATGTGGAAATTAATCATGAATTATATTCGAACGGCAAGGATTTTGGTATAATATGCCCTTAAAGCTTATCTGTACTAGTTTACAGGAGGGATTAGACCGCCTTGCAAGGTCACTGGACAGGTGGTTATCTCATCAACTCAGCTCTCAGTTATCATAAGAAAAAGAGGATCATGGGGGACCAATGGTCATCGATTAGGCATTGTTTGTTATATAGAGGGCGCAAGTAGCTACAAGTAGTGCAGTGGGCATTTAAATCAAAACTGTTCAATTTTGTGTGGAGAATAATATAGTCAATATGACAAGAATTTACTTGATTTGATACTAGTAAAAAAATAAAGGAGGAAAGGATTTTGTTATTGATATGTCAGAATTTTAACAATATTATGTTTTTTAAATGTTATTTCTACAGCGTGCGACAACGAAAACCGATACCTGTGCGATAGTGGGGAGTGTATCTATCTGTACAATGTTTGTGATGACTTCGAACATTGCAGTGATGGATCAGACGAAGCTAACTGTGGTAGGTATGGTGATGATGATGATCATGATGAAGGTGGTGATGATGGAATGATGATGATGGTAAAGATGATGTTGATGATGATGATGATGATGAAGACGATGATGCTATTGAAGATGATGTTGATGATGATGCTGATAATGGTTATGATGATGTTAAAAATGATGGCGGTGGTGGTAATGTTGATAATGATGATTAAGATGATGATGCTATTGAAGATGATGTTGATGATGATGATGATGATGTTGTTGATATCGATGGTGGTGGTGGTGGTGGTGATGATGATAATGATGATGAAGATGATGATGCTATTGAAGATGATATTAATAATGGTTCTGGTTGTGGTTGTGGTGGTGCTGCTGATGATGATGGCCTATTATGATGATGTCAACGATGATAAATGATGATGTTTACGTATGGAGGCAAATTTGCATTATTGGATGATGATGACGATAACTTAAATGAGAATTTCTAACATGATGCAAACTTACTTATTGTGTTAATGACATCTTTAAACTGCATTTTAACGTGTTTATTATAAAAGGTGCGCTACAAAGATAAATACTTTATTATCAATGTTAATATAATATGTTTACTTTGTTTTTATTTTATTGAAATATATGCCATGTTTGCTATAGTTTGTCAAAGCTGGGAGGTCATCTGTCGGAACGATAATACATGCAAGCCGTGGTGGGCTAGATGTGACGGAGTCGACGATTGTGGTGATAATAGTGATGAAGAAGACTGTCGAGGTAATTGCAGGATCATTGTTAGTAGTATCGAGAGAAGTAGTAGTTGTTGTTGTTACTATTACTGTATAAGTTGCTGTATCATTAGTGCTGTTATTATTATAATTACCATTATTATTATTTGTATTATTATCGTTATGAATGTATATTATTATATTATTATCAGCATTAGCATAAGTAAAAGAAGTTATAGGTACTAATGTACAATTCAGTTCAATTCAATCAACGATTTATTACAAGCTAATACATATGATAATGATTGAAAGATAGGAAAAGACTATGACGCTGTTAAACATAATGTAGTGCAATAAAGAAAGGGTGAAAGGTTTACGCAAAGTGACTTAAACAAAAGATGTAGATTATGAGTAAGAGGATCATTCAAGGATTTTTTTTACTGGTGCTGTGGTCTCGTTGGAATGTAAACCATACGGTACTGGGTTCGATGCCTTACCACGACACTAACGTCTTTTGACAAGAATCTAACCTCCTTATGCCACATTAGATAGACCCGGGGGTACCTGGTAGGATGTATTCCTTGAATCCAACCTGCGCTATATGGCTCACGGAAATAATGCTGAGGTAATAATGTCCAAAGCCTTTTGGGAACCAACTCATAGAGTCGTTGTAACAATGTGAAATGCGTTATACCAGATCGGAATATTATTATGTAATCTGTTTTTTTAATATTTTTAGTGTGTGGTGATAACTACTTTGACTGTGGTAATCAGCAGTGTTTGCAAGCCTACAAGCGGTGTGATGGATCGCCTGATTGTTACGACAAACAAGACGAAGCAAATTGCAGTAAGTTTTCAGGAGTCAGCTCTTTGTAAAGAGGCAACATCATTGGTTTAGACAGCAAGTAATTAGATAGTTAAAGGCAAAAGATGGAGGAGCAAATTTCCCTTACCATCATGCACCTCTTTCAAGATACGTTAGACTATTAAAGTGTTCTTACCCCCCCCCCCCCTATTCCCAGCTCAATAAAATCACGTTGATACAAGAGTCTTTAACCTTTCGGCTGTAGTTTTTTGGAATACTCCTGTCCCCTCTCATTACCAGTAATGGTCCTATAGTGGGCATAGGGGCTCAAGGCCCTCCCATTTCTTCAAGCCCCCCATTTTTCTTGATTATAAATGAACTTTAATAAGCGAGGGACATGTCGAGGAATGAACGCAAGAACCCCTGAACCCCAAGCCCCATCTATGAATCTTCTAGAACCGCGCCCTTTCATCACATGCTTTCCGTTCCTACAGCTGCTCCAGAGCCGTGTGCGGAGGGCGAGTTCCAGTGCGACAACGGGAAATGCCTCCGAGAATCCCTGAAATGTGACTACGTAGAGCAATGCGAGTACGGTGAAGACGAGGACGACACGCTCTGCGACAGAGGTAAAAGAACAATTTCAATACTTTATCGTCACGGTATTGCCGTGTAAGGATTCGTGTTGTCACATTTCAATAGGAGATTTACTAGGCTATTGAAAGAGCTTTGTTTGCCTTGGTTATTTTTTGAAAGTCTTGGCGATTGTTGTCTTACGTGCTATGGGCAAATTTGTGTTGCAAATATGCTAACTACTGCAACTAGCACTATTACTGCTGCTACTACTACCACCCCACCACCACCCTGCTACTACTACTACTACTACTACTACTACTACTACTACTACTACTACTACTACTACTACTATTACTACTACTACTACTACTATTACTACTACTACTACTACTACTACTACTACTACTACTACTCATTTTGTCTTATGTACCCAGGGAATGCGAGTAGTTATTTCTCCTCTTACTGGAGGCTGTGCATTGTCAAGTACCTATTTGAAACACATAGATCGAAAGTGACAAATGTGTTCAATAATTTAAGCACCGACCGAGGAGCGAACCCGGAACCTCTTCTATGAGGGTCAACAGCCCTCACAAGCATACCACAGCGCTCCAAATATGTCATGCAACTCAGATTCTTGGTTGGAGGGGGGGGGGGGGGGTAGAACACCCAAAACACCCCCTAAATACGCCCTTGTGCCAAACTATGAATAACTCACCGTGACACCTCAGAAAACGTCTGATCTTTACTTTGAAAATGATTTCATGTAATTCATTTAATAATAATTATGTAATAATATTTACCACATGTCAATTCGCACTAACGTATTCCATTAATTTAATCCCATGTCACGTGATTCACTCACCTATTACAGAGCCGGAGGAGTGTTACGAGTGTTTAGATGGGTCGGATTGTATTCCTTATTACTGGATCTGTGATGGAGAGGGAGACTGCGCCAGTTCAGAAGACGAAATAGATTGTGACGTATCCGACGGTGAGAATGAGACTATGGCTGGCAATTAGTGACATGAAGATTTAAACATAATAACAAAGGTTGTTCTTAACGGCATTTAAATGGCAGCCATAGCTATGAGCCTACCGTATTTTCCTGTTTCATTTGATTACAAATAAGGGATTTATGATAATCAATTCATTTTAAAATGGTATTTTACATGTGTTTATAATTCCATGAAATATATGCAAAGCGACTTGCAACGATATGTGCCAGCAAGATAAGAAACACGCTGGCTTTAGTCCCGTTAGTCGCCATCAGTGCATTCTAGTTTAATCCTTCTCTCTTTCTTTCTTACCTTCTTCATCTCATTCGAGTCTTCCACTCCACATTTATTTTCTCATGTACGATTTCATCGAGCAACCCCTACTTATCTTTTTATCTTCTTTATGATTTATATATTTGAAACCTTAACAATTTCAAATACGATGATATCTACCTCAAGTGAAAATATCCTTTTTCTTAATTCCGCTTAATTCAATTCAGATTGCATTGTACCTTTGCCTAATTTCATCAAGATATAAATGAACATATATATTTTTTTAAAATAAATATATAACGAATAATTTGTGTAAGTTTAGATGAATGTGCACCAATAAAGCAATATCGAATCTTCCCCTTTAAAAAAAAATTCTTTCCTTTTGTTCATCTTAGATTTGTGTGAAGAAGGTTACTCTGTTTGCCCGAACCGATCCTGCATCGCGAATGAGTACGTGTGTAACGGTATTCTCGATTGCCCAGGAGGTGTAGACGAGTCCAATTGTACTGATGCACCAGGTAACTTCCCCGAGGTCCTTTGTAGCGACCTTTACACTACACGCACATACGCGCACGCGCACACGCACTCACTCACTCACTCACTCACACTCACACTAAATTGAATTATTTGTTCTCTCTCTCTATCCCTCTCTCTGTCTATGTATATATGTATACTCGTTATTTTGACATCGGGGTGGATCCAAGATTTATGTGTGTATGTGTGTTTGTGTGAAGGGTGTGTGTGTGTTTGTGAAGGAGGGGGGGGGGGGGGAAGCAATATTCTTCAATTTCTAATTTACTGACAACACTATACAAAAATCTAAACATAACCCTAACCTTAACCCATCCTTGAATCTCACCTAAAACCCAATGGCAACAATCACCCTTGCTCTATAATTTTGACGAAATGAATTCGCACTTAGATAAAAACATGTCGTCCAGAGTAAATAAATTTGATTCGTCTTCTCCGATTTCATCATCCACAGACCCATGTGCATCCGTCTCAGCCTCGGACTACTTCGTGTGCGACGGCAAAGACGATTGCCCCGGAGGATCCGATGAATCTGACTGCTGTAAGTATGAATTCTGGGGGGTGTTTCACAAAGATCCTAAGTTGAACTTATCTCTAAGTCAGTAAGTTGGACTCAACAATTATGGAAAGCCGTTAGCATCTATGCAAATATTTTGTAAAAGTCATTTTAATAGGCATAAAATGTTGATTCAAATCATTCATATTTTCTATTATCAAGGAGCTTTCATGTTCTTGATGTGGAATTTATAAAAAGTCTAAATTTCTTGAATTTTCGCTTTTGAATATATTTTATTTTAAGGCTACAAATGGCCCTCCATAATCCTTAAGCCCAACTTAGAGTTAAGTTTGAATTAGGATCTTTGTGAAACACCCCCCTGGCATGTTAAGGGGAAGTTCCCCCCTTATAAGGGAAGTCCACTCAGATAATTAAGTCGGTTTAAATAGGAGCAGAAAATTAAGAGAAGCAGATAGACCAGTGAAAATTTTACCAAAATACGAAACCCAAAGACAGTGGCGTACGCAGGATTTTTTCAAGGGGGTGTAAGTTTTAAAATATGAAAATCGCGCCGAAAATTTCGCAACGACTCAGCCAACCGCTGAATAATTCCGAAACACAATTTCCCATACCAGGGGGTTAATAATTCCGAAATGAAATGGGGTTCATTATTACGAAGGTTGGTAATTCCGAAAACGAGACAGGATATATATCATTTTGGGTATCATTAACCTTCTAAATTATGAATCCCTTTCCATTTCCGGAATTGCGAACTCTTTTTTCATTTCTGAATTATGAACTGTTGTTTACCTTAATGTAATGAATCATCTGAATTATGGACCTTTAGAAAAACGGCATGATGTGACTAACTTCTAGACCATTGTATTTTTTGTCGTTGCAGCTTGTGGAACAAGACCCATGGCTCAGTCCAGGATCCTAGGTGGTCAAGATGTGGGCAAGGGAAACTGGCCCATGCAGATCCTTCTTAGCAGTGAGAATGTCAATTACATATAGACCTTAGTATACTTAAATATATATTGATAATGGAAATAATATATAATGGCAATGATGTCGATGATGATAGCAATAATATTAATAATGATGATGATTATAATCATTATTATTATTGTAATATAAAAAACAAAAATAGTTTTAATATTAATGAAGACATGATGATAACGATAATACGAATAATAATGATAATAGTAATAATAATTGTTATGATAATTATCGAAATAATAATTACAGTATTAACAATAATAATACTAAGTTTAGTAATAATAATGGTACTACTACTACTACTTATAATAATAATAACAACAAATTATAATAACAATTAATTATGTCGTGTTTACCCACGGTACACTCATCTGTATTAACAAAGTTTCTGAGGGCCCTGCAGTCATATTATTTTCCAGGATTACCTCCGATAACAAGGACTTTCGAGAAATCAATTCTAGGGTATTTTCAATATACTTTTGAATGTCCAAGATAAATCATGTTCGGATTACGTAATAGGTCATTGTTACGTTCCCACATCTCAAAATGTGACGCACGA
Organism: Strongylocentrotus droebachiensis; assembly: GCA_035222895.1. Classification (NCBI taxonomy): domain Eukaryota; kingdom Metazoa; phylum Echinodermata; class Echinoidea; order Camarodonta; family Strongylocentrotidae; genus Strongylocentrotus; species Strongylocentrotus droebachiensis. Next base: position 62,088 of record JAVYIG010009235.1, on the reverse strand, counting down.
GGGTTTTCGAATCCTCTTAGGGAAATAGAACAAAAAAGATTGAGGGAAAGAGCTGGAGGGCGAAGGAGATGGTATATCAATATTCTTAGCGTAATGTAAATATTCACAGGGTTTCGTAGATGCACCTTCAAAACACTTGAATCATATATCTAACCAATTGATTTCATTATCATTCCCTTTCACGCAGGGGATAATACCTCGGCCAATCTAATATGTGGAGGTACTATCCTCAACCGCCGTTGGATTCTGACTGCCGCTCATTGTGTGTAAGTAGTTCCAGAGAGCGTTGATAATTATTTAGAAGTGGATTTGAAAAAGATTTGAAATTCAAAATGTGAATAATTTGTACAAACGCAATATTGAGGTTTGATTAAACCTTTTTCCAAAATGAAGGAAAGTTTACCTACACCATTAAGTTATATGATAACATAGATTAGTAATATATATAACAACAATCCAAACCAAAGATATCGTGCCTAAGGTCTTTAAGCGAGGGGAGGGGGTTAGTTAGATTCATAATTCAAATGCGTAGGTTTACCTAGAAAGTGACGTGGAAGAAATTCCCCCCCCCAAACAACAAACAAACCGATCTTAAGACAATTTCGCTCGAAATTTCTCTTCCTAGGACACCATATTCGGTAGGCAGAGTCTACGTCATCGCCGGGATGACCGACAGGGAAGAGGAAGACAGATCTACCTGGCAGTTTAGCCTTATCAACGACGTCGTATGGAATCCCAAGTTCGGCTTCGGCGATTACTTTGTCTTTGATGACAATGCCCTGCTGCACCTCGAAACACCTCTCGAGTTCAACGACTACGTGCAGCCGGCGTGTTTACCCAACGCTACCTTCCCTCTGGACCCCGGAACCTTTGTCACCGCAGTTGGATGGGGGCAAACAGGAGGAGGTGAGAAAGGGGTCGTACGACCTTGCTGCTGCGTCAATGGACCTGGGCAGCGTCTCACGGAACCGTCATAAGTACAAGTTCACCGACATTCCATTGAAATGCGTGAATTAAGTTTAACACGCGTTTCAATGGGATGTCGGTGAACCTGTACTTATGACGGTTTCATGAAACGCTGCCCTGTTTACTAGTGTATTTCGATGGATGCATGTTTCTCTCCCGAACCCTGGGTTACCAACTATGTGTTAGTCGCTTGCTATACGCAAGCGGCATCTCAATTCATGGAAATCATTTCGCATACAGAAGTTGCTGCTTTGTCTGACAAGCATCTGGCAAGATCTTCAGTCATCGAGATAACCTTTTGTTAAAAAGTGTATGCAAAACATTAACAAACAGGTCTAATGCTCTGATGGTAATTTTGTACACAACCGAATTCCTAGCTTCAACCCTAGACCCAACATAATCCCTAACCCTAACCCTGAACGTAACCTAAGTCCTAACCCTAACCTTAACCAAACTAAAATCCTAACCCTAACCCTATACCTTTGACGAAATATAGCCCGGAGCAATTGTAGCCGGAGAGAAATGCAGCGTTTGGAAAATAATAAAGGAATTAGATGTAGCTTCACTATGGCATGTAAGGAAGACACCATTGTGCATTTAGATGCATACATGCATTTAATCAAAATTAAAACTATGTCCGAAATGTAGAGTGAGGCAACAGATCAAACAGTGAAAATAACACTGGTGACGTAAGGGAAATAAGTGCTGAGGAGAGGTCGAGACAAATACTTAAACATTATGGGACATCATCTGCTTATACACATTTGGTCCCTGAAGTGCCAACAAAAATCCCGACAGTGTTCGGAGAGCTCTTCAAGTGCGACAGTGGGGCTAATCGTGACTTTAAATGTTTCCAAACGGGAAATTTTCGACAACCTTGTTCGATTTAACCATCCCTTATGCAATGATACAAATAAAACCAATATTGAAAATCAATGAATGTATACTTTAACGATGATTCTCTCTTGCTAACGACAATACTCTCTTGGTGACGATGATACTCTCTTGATGACGATGATACTCTCTTGATGACGATGATACTCTCTTGATGACTATGATACTTTCTTGATGACGATGACACTCTCTTGTTGACTATGATACTCTTTCGATGACTATGATACTCTTTTGATGATGATGATACTCTCTGGATGACGATGATAGTCTTTTGATGACGATTATAATCTCATGATGACGATGATACTCTCTTGATGACGATGATACTCTCTTGATGACGATGACACTCTTCTGTTGACTATGATACTCTTTCGATATCGATGATACTCTCTTGATGACAATGATACTCTCATGATGACGATGATACTCTCTTGATGACGATGATACTCTCTTAATAACGATGATACTCTCTTGATGACGATGATACTCTCTTGATGACGATGATACTCTCTTGGTGACGATGATACTCTCTTGATGACGATGATACTCTCTTGGTGACGATGATACCCTCTTGGTGACGATGATACTCTCTTGATGACGATGATACTCTCTTCATGACGATGATACTCTCTTGATGACGGTCATTCTCTCTGGATGAAAATGATATTCTCTTGATGATGATGATACTCTCTTGATGACGATGATACTCACTCGATGACGATGATACTCTCTTAAAGACGATGATACTCACTCGATGACGATGACGATGATTCGCTACTCTCTATTGTCTTGATGACGACGATTCTTTTTTTGTTAAAGATGATACTCTCTTGTTGCTGTCTTGACGATTATTTCGTGATGACGTTGATCCTAATGAAATTATTACATTCTTTTAGTGATGATACCTAATTGACCTGAATTCTATACCAGACCAAACACTGCTAATTGTTATTTCTACGTAACTTCACGTCATTTCGCTGCAAATATTCTTGATGAAACCTAGCTGTCCTGTTTCAAATATTTTCTCTATCATTATCTCAACATCACCAAAATCTAAAATGATTAACACCACCACCATTTCCAATTCTTCTTCCAATTCTTATTAGGATACCCCGCAACTGTTCTCCAGGTGGCTCGTTTACCGGTGTGGCCAAACGCAATATGTGACAAATATCATTACATGTCGGCCGACGAGGTTGAAAAAGTAATCTGCACAGGTTACGAGAGGGGTGGCCATGGCTTATGCTATGTGAGTATACTGGTCGCATAGTCGGTTTATAAGATAAAGTTGCTAAAAGGGAAGTTGCTTTTGGTTGCATGGTTGCATGGTCAGTCATTTCACGATGCCTCCAATAGGGGGAAGAGAAGAAATAGAAAGAAAGAGAGAGGAGAGAGAGAGAGAGAAGAGTCAGAGGGACGGAGAGAAAAGAAGGGAGAGAAAAAGTGAAAGAGAGAAAGAGGGAGGGGCGGGACGGGGAGAGGGAAAAGGGAAGGTGAAACGAAGACCTATGGCGACCCCAGTGGCGGATCCAGTGGTGGGGGGGGGGGGGGGGGGGGGGGTGGCCGGGGACAAAACAAAAGTGCTCACTACCCCCCCCCCCACTACTTAGCGACTTTTCGGCCGGCGCAATTTTCAAATTTTCGGGAGCAAAAAAAAATAAAAAAAATTGGACCCCCTCCCCTGAGAAATCCTGAATCCGCGCCTGGGCGACCCTTCCCCATATCTTCCTCCTAAAAGGAATGAATTCGTTGATTTAATTCTTATTCCACCAAGCAGGTAAGACAAACAGAAAAACAAAGTAAACCATAAAAATGCCAGTGCTCCTCGATGTCTCGGCCCACGCTACCAAATTTATGTTCGGGAGTACAAATCCAATTTTTCAGAAGTCATACTAATTGAATCCACTATGAAAATAATTATCAAGCCACCACTTTGTAGCTGGGTTTTACTATAATTGGCAGTGAATTCCACTCCAAAAGAAGTGATTAATTATGTAACTTCTAAACGAGTGCTCTTCTGACTGGAGAACGTATGCCTCTGTAAATTAAGAAATGTTAGCCATCTTTTTAATATGCTGATGCCCATTACTCATTTTCTGCAGGGTGATTCTGGAGGATCAATACTTGCCGAATGGAACAGCCGCTGGTACGTAGTGGGATCTGTCTCCGGTGGGATTGAATGCGGAGCGCCGCTCGTGCCCGGGATAGCCATGAGGAATCAGTATTACCGACAATTCTTCCTTGACGTCATAAACAACGTGTATTAAAGAAAAGATCTCCCGGTAGCTTACTTTCTAAGGGAGAAATCCTTAGTTTAATTTGATTTGATTTCACTTGGTTAATCGATACAAAATGTAAAATAATAGATATCTCACCCAGTAGACCATTTTTTTTAGCTGAAAAACATTTGATCGATTTTACAGGTGTTTTTCAAAATAGATCTCCCGGTAGCTTACTTTTTAGGGGAGGAATCTTTAATTTTATTTGATTTCAAATAGTTTATCAATACAAAATATGACATAAAGATAGACCACTCAGTAGCTAATTTCCTAGCAAAATGTAATTGAGGTGATTTGATTTATTAAAATTGAAGTTTAAGTTAAAGTTTAGTCAATATAAAATTCTCCACAGCTAATATCTGAAATTTATATTATGATCTTTGTTTATAACATTCAATGGTATCGAAATATACACAGAAAACGAAACTGTATAGTAATGATAGACAATCAACATAATTGTTTGTTTACTTGATATTGGTGGTGATTTATTCGACAAAATAATCTATTTAGACGATTTGTCTACTTATTTCGATGTAGACTTACAATGTATCTTATACATATATTACTTCTCAAAGGATGGAACTTTGTTTAACTTTTGATTTTCCGGTATAATATTCTTGGTTTTACTTTAGATTTTCGCAAACTGGATTTGTGTACATTTTGAAATAACAATCATACAGCATATAACGGTGAGTCCAAGGTATTTGTTCATTTTTGCTGTCCTATCTTCGCCATCGAAACTGAACAAAATTGGAAGACATTGAAAGTGACATTTTCCTTGCAAACTATAATAATAGGGCTATTGGCTGGATATACATATGATAAAGGCATAATTATCACGTATATGGGGAAAAATGCCTTGGACGTTGCCCATAAATAAACATGCATGTATGAATTTTACCCATTTTTATGAAGCTATTAAGTTTTTTGTTAATTGATAAGTGTGTTTGTGCATATTGGTGTACTGGTAAGGTATTCTTGTTTTATAAGATAGCTGTAGGCAAACTATTTGTGTATATAAATCGTATATTCCTGGCCTGTTTCTGAAGGGAGCAAAACATAATGAAACGAAAATTTGATGGTTTTGCCCCCCTCCCATCTGAGACTGAATTGGAATTTGCAGTATTACCCTGCTTTTCCCTCCATATAAAAAAACAATAACGAAAAAATGAGAAACGGATACGAGCCTTAATTAATATTTTAAGGTAATAAATTTATTCGTACATCATTTTGCATGAAGTGTGATTTAATTGTGTTAATTGTTTAAGCCCCTGTATGGGTTAAAGAACATACACAATTGTAATAATATAGTTTTAATAGGCCATTTCCGTAGTGTAGTCAAATCAAGTGCACACATCTTTATTAAGTGCCATGTTACAGGTTACTCCATTCACCTGTTACAAATAATTGTATTTCAATAGTCAGAATGCGAACTGCATATGCATTGTTGCTAGGTAGGACAAACATTATGGCTTGTCCTTCCTACCAACACGGAATGTATGCGATTTGCATTTTGACTATTGATAAACAGTTTTTTGTAATATAGGAGAATGCAATATTTTGTAATGAGGCACTTAACAATGATTTTTGCATTACATTTGATTACATAACGAAAATGGCCTATTCTGGCAGTTGAAGGGATATAACTGCAGGCTGTTTAAAAAAAAAAAAAAATGTCTATAGACGACCATCACGTCAATTGAAGTAACCTAATGTAAGTAAATTGAATCGAAGAGGTAAACACACCCTCCTATATAGTATAGTATGAAAATGATTATAACTATGTACTATATAAACAAGAAAAGTATATATAATAATGAGATTGTATAAGGGATGATAGTAGTACTAAATGTCTGAAATTGATAAAATGTCTATAAATTCTAGAATTCATTCTTGAGCTAATAGTCACGAATGTTGTGAAATATACACGATATTTGTTCTTTACATGTTAAACAATAAAAGGGTAATGGTATATAATTGATGTTGTCAGTTTTGTTCATCCTTTTAAGCTTTATTTACATGTTGTCTACATGTTTTTTTAATAATGATAAGACAATGTGATAGGAAACGAATTACTATTGTCCGACCAAACATGACATTTCAAACTGTTTAGGTGACCAGTAACTTAAAACCAATTGAATCGTTTTAGTAACTGAGCCCTTTTGTTTTTTTCTCTCTCTCTCTCTCTCTCTCTCTCGTATTTCTCTCTCTCTCTCTCTTTCTCTCTCTCTCTCTCTTGCTTTTCTACATTTCGCAATTCAAAGGAGGAGGAGGAGGGGGGGGGGGGGTAGGGTTTGTTGTTGTTAGATTATGTTTTAAGGCAATTCAGTAAAAACTGACTATTTATGCCTAAGGGCACGGAAACTCTTCCATAAATAGTCCTATCCTATACTAATCTAAAGGCACATTAAACCAGGGGCACGGGCACATTTTTGCGAGGGGGGGGGGGGGGGGGGCTGAAGGAGCGGATGCTGTCTGTCCGAATATCAACTCTTTATTTCCATATTTCAGACACATTTGTTCTTGTTTTTAGCGAACGTTACAGAAATTACATATTCGGGCATCTCCTGTCCGATTATGATATATTTGGGCAACGCGCTGCTAGAATATAAGGCAATGGTTGCCCGCAACCCCCCCCCCCCCGAAATTTGAAAATCGCGCTGACCGGGGGAAAGAGTATACGGTTTTTTCCCCCAAAAAACAGTGAGGGGGGGGGGGGGGGTTAACCGCCAAAACACCCCCTGCATACGCGCCTGGGTGCCAGAATATCAGAACTTTAATCAAAACATTTTCTTAGGTCATAACGTCATCATCGAGACGGTCTACATGCCACATGCAAACCTTGTTTCGAGGGGAGAACGGAAAGAGAACGGGGGATTCATATCACGAAATAAAGAAAGTATATCCTTCATGCATACGCATCCGAGTCAAAATGACCAATGCGACAGTAGTGCTCTCTACTTCCAAATATTCATTACTCCATCAGATAGGCCAAGAAAATGTCCCGAAATAGCAACCCATCGAGCTCATAATATATTACCCCCTGGCCCCTGAATTCACTGACAATATTAGTCGTTGTCATCCTAACATATTAGCCGTCAGGTCCATATCCTCAAGCCCCAAAACAGACCCACATACGACGGATCGACTTTTGATCATCCATGGGCGTAGCCATGATTTTTTAAGGGGAAATGTTTTTTTGCCCAATTCGTGAGAAAATATTTAGCAGCGAATCATGCAACCAGCCGGTGAATAGGCAGGGGGATGGGGGGGGGGGGGGGGGGGATAGATAAAACACAGATATCAGGGTGTCTTTAAAATTCTAAAACATCCCCCTCGCTACGCCAATATGACCTCATCTATATATCCCATGCATTAAACTCTCTCAGAGGGAATTAGTATGGCTGGATTTAAAATATTAAAACAAATCAACATAAAAACAAATAAACAAATAAACAAATAAACTAACAAACAAAAGAAACAAATAAACAATCTTGAAGGGATGTAGCCCTTTAATATTCGTTTAAGTTTTCCGTTATATGCTCATGGACCAACTATAGCAGAATGAATAAATAGATCTATGTCTGTAGGCTTATACATCACAATACATCTTATGAATTTTCCGAAATCTGGCCCGGGGGTTACAGATGCCCTCTGGATAGAAAGAATAGAGCACTTTGACCCCTATAAATTCTCCGTTTATAATGCAAAAGCAATCGTTTTTTTTTTCAACTTTAATGAGTCATATATACTTTATTAAATTCAATTTACCTTTATCTTGAGTAGGCCTTTACACTCCAATTTTCATTTGGAGCAATATTTCATTATTTATTTCATATCGAGTGAAATTATTTTGTCTCGTAAAATTCGATGATAGGCGTAAGTAGAGATAATCTTTCAAAAAATTCAATCTCTTCCTTTTCTACCCAAAAAGTAAAATTACTATCATTAGTTCGCTTTTCTCATGCGCCGCCCCGCCCCCTCCCCAAATAGTGTTCCAAGTATTATGAAATAAGTATGAATGATGGACATCTCCTATTAGTCTCGATTCAAGGAGCCCTACAACAGTTTTAGCGTGGTAGTGAAATGAAAATTCGATTAATAGAGATAAGTGTATTGATGATTTAGGTTCTAAAAAAGACTTTTAATGCTAAAGAAGATTTAATTGGTAAAATAGTATCAAATGGTAAGTGCGTATGGAGTATCTATAAAAACATTGTACATTATTTTTGGACTATTAACTATTACAAAATACGACTGGTTTCGCGTCTATTTGTTACAATCAATCTGCAAAGAAAAATCTTGGAAAGGCCCAAAGTGATGCCCCAAAATATGACGTCTCTGTACACTCAGCTTAGCCCTGATGGGCCCAAGGCCGGAGGTGGACTTGTAGGTGGCCCTGCTGACTTACCACCTTTAAATTTATTCGAAAGAGAGGCAAACGAAGTCCGAAATCACCGCGTCAATTGGCAGTCATATCTTCAGTGAGTATTTCAATGGGTGACTGTATGTACTCTATGTAATGGTGCACAGCACTGACACTGTACGTTATGAGTGGTCATGTGATGAGCAGTGCCAGCAACAGTGCAGTGCAATGCAGTAGTAGGCCCTATACAAATGGAGTCGGGCTAACTCGGCCCACGGGACTACTCGGCCCAGCTGGAAAAACTGGGCCGAGATGTCCCGACCTGATTAATCGATCGAGAGATACCAATGTGTATATGTTTGTGCTCTTTGTGACTTAATAATGCCCTTTCCAACCAAAATCTTTAATGGAATTGTGTTAAATGATACCAATGAAGACAATTTATAACTTATCTTTCGGTAAAATGACCAAAAAAATGACATTTCGGACAATTTACTCACAGCTCGCAATCCGCATTGCCGCACGTACATTAAATGTGCGTTGTATCTACTCGGACCACTGAAATTCGAGCAGTGTTTTTGTCGGTAAATCACTGCAAAAATATCATTTTTATCTCGTATGAAGGTCTATTTTTTATTCCTGACACAGATTTCATTATTGAGAAGTCGAATATAGTACATTTTAGACGAGATGGTTGATGTTTGTTCACATTCTTTCGTCCTGGCCGTAAATTAGCAGACTACTGCCTAGTGCTACCGCAGCAGCTCAGCTCAGTGTGCAGCTAGCCGTACAGCGCCGCCGGCCGGGTCGGCGGGGGAATTCACTGAATCGGCGCCCGTACCGGGCCGCTGCACTGCATTGCATGATTGTACTGCCCAATTTGATCGAGTGATGTGAGTAAAACTAATCAAACTAGATCTATATCTACTGTATTATCATTATTCATTCCGAGTAGAATATCCAATTTGATTTAGTGAGTAAACTAGACCTAGATCTATATCTACTGTAGCTACATCATTATCATATACTAGATTAGTCATTCAGAGTAGAATATTCGATTAATGAAGGAATGGAATTTTTCTTTTTCATAATCAGATAATCATATTTTACTCCTAAAAGTTAAAGACTTGATAAATAGCTAGATCTAATGTATGGGCCTAGCCTAGTACTGTAAGAGAAGTGAGCTGAAGAATCGCCTTCTTCTTTTATTTTGAAAGGGGCAGGCGCGTAGCCAGGGGGGGGGGGGGGGGCAGTGGGGGCGGTCGTCCCCCCCCCCCAAAAAAAAAAAAAAAAGAGAAAAAAAAGAAAAAAGGAAGAGGACGTAGGAAGAAAAAGGATTAAGAGTCGAGAACGGTACAACGAATCATCTTCTTTCTCTAATTATTTAATGAAACATCAAGGCTTCCGCGCTTCGCGCGAGAAGGGGGGACAGAACTGAATTCAGATAAAGATAAAGAGTCGAGAACGGTACAACGAATCGTCTTCCCCCCCAAAAAAAATAAAAATAAAGAGAAAAAAAAGAAAAAAGGAAGAGGACGTAGGAAGAAAAAGGATTAAGAGTCGAGAACGGTACAACGAATCGTCTTCTTTCTCTAATTATTTAATGAAACATCAAGGCTTCCGCGCTTCGCGCGAGAAGGGGGGACAGAACTGAATTCAGATAAGGATAAAGAGTCTAGAACGGTACAACGAATCGTCTTCTTTCTATAATTATTTAAAGAAACATCAAAGCTTCCGCGCTTTGCGCGGGAAGGGGGGATGGAACTGAATTCAGATAAGGATTAAGAGTCGAGAACGGTACAACGAATCGTCTTCTTTCTCTAATAATTTATGAAACGTCAACGCTTCCACGCTTCGCGCGGGAGCGGGGAAACTGAATTCAGACAAGGATCTAGAGTCGCGGGAGGGATGGAGACAATGAGAGGGATGGAGACGAGAGGGATTGGTGAGGGATGGAGATGATGAGAGGGATTGGTGAGGGATGGAGATGGTGAGGGATGGAGATGATGAGAGGGATGGAGGCAACGGGATGGATGGAGACAATGAGAGGGATGGAGACGAGAGGGATTGGTGAGGGATGGAGATGATGAGAGGGATTGGTGAGGGATGGAGGTGATGAGAGGGATGGAGATGAGAGGGATGGAGATGATGAGAGGGATGGAGACAATGAGAGGGATGGACATGATGAGAGGGATGGAGACGAGAGGGATTGGTGAGGGATGGAGATGATGAGAGGGATTGGTGAGGGATGAAGATGATGAGAGGGATGGAGATGATGAGAGGGATGGAGACAATGAGTGGGATGAAGATGATGGGAGGGATGGAGATGATGAGAGGAGTGGAGACAATGAGAGGGATTGGTGAGGGATGGAGATGATGAGAGGGAAGGAGAGGATGAGAGGGATGGAGACAATGTGAGGGATGGAGACAATGTGAGGGATGGAGATGATGAGAGGGATGGAGATGATGAGAGGGATGGAGATGATGAGAGGGATGGAGACAGTGTGAGGGATGAAGATGATGGGAGGGATGGAGATGGTGACAAGATGGTGAGAGGGATGGAGACGATGAGAGGGATGGAGACGGGAGGGATGGAGACGTCTCCATCTCTCTAATCATCAATATCGTCTTCTAAAACCTAAATAAATAAACAAAGTTAAAACAATTAAATAAAATTGAGGACATGTTTGAAAAACACACATAATAACAATAAACATTATTTGTTTACGATTCCAAGATACAAATTCCAACAATATGACGTCAAGCAGACTCATAATAACAAACGATAAGCAGGTGTAATCGTGTATTAATTTTATGCCACGTTGTGGTAATGCAAATTTGTTTTTTTTATTTATTATTTATTTATAGTATACATATTTATACAGGTACACAATATATCAGATATAAATCTGTTAACCCCCCAAAAAAAAATATATAAAAATTGATTTTGCTCATAGATCTTTGCCTCTGTTGCTGATTACATACCCGGCTGAGATGGATGGGAGGTGGGGGGGGGGGGGGGGCAGCTGCCTTTTAGAAATTTGAGGAACGGTTAAATTAATGACCAGTTGACCAAAGGTCCAGGAGAAGGCTTACAAGAATTAAGATCCCCCTGCCCAGGGGCGGCCGAGCGACTTCCAAAGTGGGGGGGGGGGGGGGGGGGGGGGGGGGGGGGCACCAACAAAAAAAGGACACTTTCTGGAGAAAAAAAAGGGCACCTACAGTGGGAAATCTCAAAGCGAAAATATACCATTTTTTAGACATTGGTATATACCCCTACATTGTAATTACATTATCGGGGATGATTTCGATATTTGTTTCTCTTCATACATCATACAAGATATCGCTTAAGCATCATACTTTACAGTTGGGTATGATGTCTGAATATGCATTTACGAGCGAGCGAAGCGAGCGTGAAAAATGTCAAAGATCTATGAGGTCGCAGTGCGAAAAATTACATCTTATAAAGAGGAAAAAAGCCAATCGTGATGGGGTTATAAGCACATTCTCATAACGGAAGACTGAAAAGACCTTTGATAAGTAACATAATTATATCATCTTTAAATGCGAGCGAGCGCAGCGAGCGAACTTTGGGGGAAATTGCTCTTAGTCGCCTTAAATAAGGGGCACGTTTAATGATTACATGAAAGGGGACAATTATCGAAAGGGATAAGACACTTATAAGAAAAGAAAAGGAGCATGTGGGCAATTCCACGGTAACGGAAGGACACTCAGACAAGATTTTTGAACTTCAGGTTCATACTAAAAGAACTGTTTTATTAGTATAAGATGTGAAACAGTACAGATATAATACCTATATAAGTGCCTTTAATTCTCCCCAAAAAAATTGTCATTATAGTTAAGTAGTTTAAGAATGTGCATATTAATTATCTCGGTAACGGAAGGACATAAAAATGGACATGGTTTTTCCAGTTAATTAGTGTTTATCCAAACTTTGTGAAGTTGATGAAGCTTTCCACTTGACTGAAACACATTTTGTTCCCCATAGTTTGATACATACTAATAAAACAGTTCTTTTAGTATGAACCTGAAGTTCAAAAATCTTGTCTGAGTGTCCTTCCGTTACCGTGGAATTGCCCATGTGTCAAAGTACAAAGGATTATTATAAGAGGTGAAAATGAGGCATTTTTTCACCTGAAAAGAGGCACTCGCCAGTGATGACAAAGAGGCGTTTACGAAAATGGGAAATAGGCATTTGACGGAAAAGGGGCACCCATCAGATTTTGATAGGGGCATTTATAAGAGGTGAAAAGGGGATAGTTCCCTTATTAGAAGGAAAAGGGGCACGTATCATTATTAAAAGGGGAATTATCAGAGTTGAAAGGGGCATTGACCAGATATGAAAAGGGGCATTTATAATAAAGGAAAATGTGCATTTGTTGAATGAAAAGGGGGCACCGTTCAGATTTTTAAAAGGGGCAGTTATGAGAAAGGGAAGGAACTCTTTCTTTTTAATGGGGGCACTTATCATAAGGAAAAGGGGCACTTATTAGAAAATAAGAGGGGCACATGTTAAAATGAAAGGTGTGCTCATCCGAGTTTAAAAAAGGGGATAGTTATTAAAAGGAGAAGGGGCACTTCTTACAAAGGAAAAAGGGGGAAGTTGTCAAAGTAAAAGGAGCACCTCTCAGTTTTGAATAGGGCAATTATCAGAGGTAAAGGGGGCACTTATTAAAAGTGAAAAGGGGCACTTCTCGTACCTGAAAAGAGGCACTTACTAGAGATTAAAAAGGGCACTTATTCAAGATTATTTCAAGATTTATGAGAATGGAAAATGGACACTTATTGCAAAGGAAAATGGGAACATGTCGAAGGAAAAGGGGCACGTGTCAAAAATAAAAAAGGGCACTCGTCAGAGGTGAAAAGGGGGAAGGGGCATTTTTACTAAGTAATAGGGGCATTTGTCAAAGGAAAAGGGGCACCTTTCCTATGTAAAAGGGGCACTTCTTACAAAATGAAAGGGGCACTTTTCCTATGTAAAAAGGGGCACTTTTGGGGTATCTGAAAAAGTGGGGGGCACTGGGCCCCCCCCCCCCCCCGGGAGGGCCGCTTCTGCCCCTGCCCCTCCATGCACCGGCACGTCATTGCAATATCATGTCTTAATTGCTTTGCTTTGTATATATTTCTTTGATTCCCAGAAAAAGGGAACAAAAAGAAGATTTTTTGGTTTGTTTGGGGGGGGGGGGGGGGTGGTGGGGGCTGCATTATTTATACAAAAAACTTGAAGCCAATACCTTCTTTTCGTAAAATATGATTATCTGATTATGAAAAAAGAAAAATTCCATTCCTTCATAATTAATCGGATATTCTACTCTGAATGACTAATCTAGTAGTATATGATAATGATGTAGCTACAGTAGATATAGATCTAGGTCTAGTTTACTCACTAAATCAAATTGGATATTCTACTCGGAATGAATATTGATAATACAGTAGATATAGATCTAGTTTGATTAGTTATACTCACATCACTCGATCAAATTGGGCAGTACAATCATGCAATGCAGTGCAGCGGCCCGGTACGGGCGCCGAGTCAGTGAATTCCCCCGCCGACCCGGCCGGCGGCGCTGTACGGCTAGCTGCACACTGAGCTGAGCTGCTGCGGTAGCACTAGGCAGTAGTCTGCTAATTTACGGCCAGGACGAAAGAATGTGAACAAACATCAACCATCTCGTCTAAAATGTACTATATTCGACTTCTCAATAATGAAATCTGTGTCAGGAATTAAAAATAGACCTTCATACGAGATAAAAATGATATTTTTGCAGTGATTTACCGACGAAAACACTGCTCGAATTTCAGTGGTCCGAGTAGATACAACGCTCATTTAATGTACGTGCGGCAATGCGGATTGCGAGCTGTGAGTAAATTGTCCGAAATGTCATTTTTTTGTCATTTTACCGAAAGATAAGTCATAGATTGTCTTCATTAGTATCATTTAACACAATTCCATTAAAGATTTAGGTTGGAAAGGGCATTATTAAGTCACAAAGAGCACAAACATATACACATTGGTATCTCTCGATCGATTAATCAGGTCGGGACATCTCGGCCCAGTTTTCCCAGCTGGGCCGAGTAGTCCCGTGGGCCGAGTTAGCCCGGATTCATACAAATAATACACAACAGTGAGGGCATTAGTAAGAATTACCCACGTGTTAGACTTTTTTCAGGTACCGAGTGTGGGTAATTCTACTAATGCCCAAACAAAATGATGGTGTCTGAACGATTTTTCAATTTTCAATTTGGGATCGTTTTTCACCATTTTTGTTTGATATTTGAATTAAAAATGTAATCAAATTTAAAGTCTCACCGATGTTTCTATCAAAAGATACAGCCCCTCCGAAACGCTGCAATATTCATAGGATTTTGCTCAGAATCGACGAAAAAGACGTACACGCAGAATTATTTTGTTTTGCTAAATTTAGCCAAACAGCTGTATCGCGCGATATGCAAGCGTATGCATAGCGTACGCATGTCATGCGCAACTTGCAGCTTGAGCCTCGCTGTCTCCGCGATATGTGCCATTGACTAGTATGGATGGCCGTTCGCACCATAGACCCCGGAAGTGAATACACGTATTGCCATTGACTATAACGTGTATTCAATTCCGGGGTTTATGGTGCGAACGGCCATGCATACTTTCATTCACTATAAGCGCACATGTTACGCGATGTAACCATGGTTTGGACTGAGCGGAGCTCACGCCTCCCTAATTAGCTGATTCCAAAAATGTGGGAAGGGTATTTTTAAACTGTTGGGGCGAGTGATCTCTTGGGGCTAGCGAAAAAATAAGTGCATACATATTTTCCTTACGTCTAGCTGGACATAAGCCCAGGGGGCGCAGCTCAAGAAAGTGGCAAATTTTGGAGCTAGGATGCAAACAACATTTAAATCGCTGTTTTGACAAAGATATTTTTAGAATTTCGGGGGTGCGCCCCTTTGGGGAATATGGAGAAAAACCTGCTCTTTCATATGACACCTCATTTATTGAGTTTCACCTTCAGGATCACAAGCCCCAAAGGTTTGAATTTCATTTTTTTTTCATAAAATCATTGACCAATTTTCATGGTCGCGCAATGCACATAGACTGCATAGGGATGCGTGTAATCTCTATGGGAAGTATTTTAGCACACAACATCGGGTGCGCGATCAGACACCCTAGTATTAGATCTATTTGTTTTATAAAATTATGACGTGGATCCTTGTTATTTGATCAATCACCCTCATCTCAAACTCAAAGGCCCAAATTCACAAAGGAGGTTTAAATCGTCATTAACATAACCCATGGTTTAAAATAAGCGCAACTTGAGGCGTACCGTGGAAGTCTCTGTGCAAAGTTAGTGTTAAATGCATCAAGGAGCATCATCCTGGAATTCGTTTTTCGCATCGTCAATGTGCGGATCGGAAAAAAGAATCGTCCACGAACCTGCGGGGTGTGTGGGGAGGGGGGGGGGGGGGGGGTGAGGTGAGGGAGGGTGGCGTAGGAAGGTGTCAGACTCAATTTGTTGAGCAAATCCCCCCATTAAAAACAAAACAAAACCAAATCAAAGTAAATATGATCCTTTAAACCTTCAAATGGGTTGACAAGAGAAGAAAAAAATGGTTGTTAAATATTCAAATTTCAGACAACTTTCTTAAAAAAAGAAAAATAACTGCATAGCTTATTTATTTGTATTGTTGGAGGGACAGAGAGATAGTGAGGTACATGTAATGTTGATGTATGAACTTTGGAGATGACTGGGTCTGGATGTGTGGGATTGTGTACATGTATATGACATAGAAACTGTAGATCTGTGACAGGAAGTGAGCTAACTCTGTACTACACGTTTGGCTACATAGTTCATACATGTATGTAAAGTAGGAGGTTCAATGTTTTCAAGGGAATAGTGGAAATGCAATTTGAGTACCGGTAATGATTTATTAATTCATTTAAAATGCGTAATAAACTACAATGTACATGTACGTGTAGGTTAAGTATTATGAAGTGTACGTTCTAGGGACTGCATACATGCTTCCGTAGTAATGCTGATTTTACAACTCTAAATCAAGTAAAATTATGTTACTGAATATCGTTTGTTGTACCATTTAGGAACTTACTTCATGTACATGTACAGTACAGTATATACTGCAGGACTGTACAATTCCTTTTTTGAACAAAAGCTGAATAATTATGACAAACTTGAACATTCTGTATTAAGCTCAGAATACCCAAATGAAGTTTGGAGTGAGCTAGATTTTGAAGTTTTTTAAATAACATTTTCAACCTATACAGTCTTTTTGTTCCCCTGGTTTCTAATAATACCTGTTTTTTTAACATGATCATTATGCGAATTGAATTATAATATAAAGTTAATTTCCTGTAAAATATTGATTGTTTTGATGGGTGTGTTACTGTGTTTAGGTTTTATTTCACAGTACTTGTACTCATGATTAAGATAATATGAAATAACAGTAATTCAAAGAAGAAGCAGTGTACATACATTTCTAGTTTTGTTCATGGGGAATTTTTTTCCCTTAGATTTACTTACATTTAAATAATATAAATGAAAGAATTTGTACCACATAATTTTTTCCCCCTAGACTCTGTCATATATTTTCAGAGAATTTTACAAGTTTTCCCCACAGTTCTCTCTCTCTTTTATAACAATACCAATAGACTTTTTGTATATATATTTTGATATTGCAACAAATAGAGACTTTCCATTAAAAATTTCAATGTGTATGATATTGATCATTGATACAGCTCCTTAAACGGACCTTAATTTAATTTGTTTAAACCTTGTAATTATATGCAGACATATACATGTATGATAATAATCACTTATATTTTTATTTTCAGGGGCCAGATGATTTCACAGGAGGACTTTGCATTCATCAAGGACTATGATCTAGCTGGACCGGAAAGGAGAGACCAACTGATCCAGGCCCTGGGCCCACTCTGTGCCAAGACCCTGGTCCGTCTCATGGGACGCATCGCCAAGGAGATGACAGTGCGCTACATCCTCACCCTGGTAGATGATATGCTCAAGGTAGGAGCAGTCTCATAGTCATAGTCATAGTTGAATGGTTTAAAGGCATCGTTTAACAATGTTAAATGTGAGATGCATGGCCCTACATGTTATCAGTGACTGTGATATGGTGTAATATTGAAGCCCTAACAAAATTGCGCTTCAAAATGATCGTGAAGTGCCTCAAAAAAGAAAAAACTTTGAGTGACCGGTTTTACCATACTCATTTCCCCCAATAGACTGTAGTGTTAACAAATTGTTGGGAAAACAAATTTGTAAATTTTGATTTCCAATCATAGATAACTTGATAAACAGACAGGCGATTGGCTTTTAAAATTCATGGGATTCATGTATGACCTAAAGCTTTATAATTATGATTGCAGTATGAGCTACATTCAGGATTTAAAAAAAAAATCTGAGGCAAAGTTACCCAATCCCTTTCATAGAACCTGCAAATGAGAAGAACAGGTTGAATTATAGTTTGAGCTAAATCCAATTAAGAATAAGAAAGTTATGAATTTTAAAAAGTTGACATCAATCAAACTCAAATTGGCAACTTTGTGAAGCATCTTGCGAGGTCCCTTCGTACTTGCTCTGTTAAAAAAAAAATCAGAACTTTCTATTTTCAGAAAATGACTTCAATCATGTGTGCACCTTAAATATAATTATTGCAAAGTACAGTACTGTACATATATGTGCACATGTTATGATACTATAGTGAAGCTTCGAGATGATGTGATGATGAATATGTGTTGTATTTATCTGTTTTGCATGACAGGAGAAGCCAGAGCGGGTTATAGTGTTTGCTGAGCAGGGCAGGAAGAGTAAGACGAGTCCATGGGTTCCATTCCTCACACTGCTCAACAGAGAGGACCAGTTTGCAACCACCCAGGTAATAATAATAATAATATGATAAGAATATAATAATATATATCTGTAAAGCGCTTTGAGAGGGCCTGCGGTCTAGAAAAGCGCTATATAAGAACGAATTATTATTATTATTAACCACCCAGGTACATTCAAACCCACGCTCGATGAAGTGGGATTAACTGTATTCACCTCCGACAAATTTTGATATTGTAACTAAAAGTAACCCTACCTTGATTTATCTTGATGTTGGGCTTTAAGTATAATTACTTATTTGCCCATCTGCAGCAGGATTAATGTCTGTGTGTACTGGGGATTGCGCCTATGTCGGAGCATCGGACAATGCAATAGCACAGAAACATTTATTTAGGTTGAACATGTCATATTTAGCTCTCCATGCTTTTTCCAGGTTGGATTTGAATGGGTTTACAGTCTGGCTATCAATTACATACCCCTAATCAGACTGAGGGATGCCATCAAGTGCCCCCCCCCCTTCCATGAGTTTTGCAATGTATTCAGGATGCTTACTATATTTGCATCTAGCACTTTTGTGACCCTTTTCATCTTTTGATACCAAGATTTTATTTATCATGTTTGGCAATGTAAGATAATCTTTCTGTATTAAACCACATGTCGACCCCAAAATGCAGAATTTATGTGATTTGTGTACAAAATATTGCACTAAAGATACATAGATGATGTAATAAAGATACGTTTTGCTTGGTCTTCACGGACTGCATATTTGCAATTTCGATGTCATGAGGCACATAGTTCCTCATCTGTTGTCAGATATAATTGTCTTTTAAAATTCTTTGGTGGAATAGTAAAAGATATATATGTGTTTATTGTTGTTGCGATATACATGTACCTGTAAGTTTTCATTTTATTTCTCAGCTGTAACTAGCACTAACTTGATAACTTGCAATGCTATTTTTTTTCCAGTCTTGCCGAATCGTAGCCAAACTTGCCACGTACGGCAAGGAGCGTATGAACTCCAGCGATCTCAAGTTCTTCTTCAACTGGATCCGTAATCAGCTGACGACGCAGAACAACGAGTACATCCAGACAGTGGCCATGTGTCTTCAGCAGATGCTCAAGTATAACGAGTACAGAGTGGGCTTTATGGCAAATGACGGAGTCAGCACGTATGAAGTTTATTTTGTTTTTACTGTTACTGCTTTTTAACCAGAAACTCTTGTGAATCATCAAGGATAGCCATTTTCACGTCAAAAAACTTTCACAATTTTGCAAATGTGCAGTGTTGTGTCAATAAGGATTCAATTATTTTGTAGCAGGAAACTATTGAGAATCTGAAAAACTTCCAAATTCAGAAGATTTAATGCACAAATTGCACATGGAGTTTCTGGTTTTTCTTGTCTAATTTTGTGATTCTTTTCTGTTTAATATTGAAGTTGAAAAGATGATATTGAAAATAATTTGATATTGTGCAACTGCTGAACTGTTAGCAGTGGTTCCAGAAAATACATGTACAATCAAACCTGTCTACAGCGACCGCCCAAGGGAAACACAAAAAGTGGTCTTTGTAGACAGGTTCCTTTAGTACATGTTTCAATGAGAAAACATTTTCAAGGGAAACAAAAAATGTGGTCCTTGTAGACAGGTGGTCACTAAAGCAGGTTTGACTGTATTATAAATTTTGAGACAGTTATTTTTCAAGATTGATTGCCCTGAGTTTAATTGTTTTGTCAATCCTCTGTAGATGATCATAGGTAATCTTTCTGCATATTCTAAGACAAGCATGATGCCATGTCTTTTGCAAACGAATATGACTTTATCATTGATTTTTGCTTTAAATAATTTTTTTTCTTTTCCTTTCTAGGTTGATTCTTGTATTGTCAGGTAAAGTTAGCTTCCAAATCCAGTACCAGCTTATCTTCTGTATCTGGATGGTGTCTTTCAACCCGGCTCTGTGTGCACAGATAAACAAGTAAGTTTTGATTCCTACTCACTTGAATTCAGTTACAACGTATATTTATTTATTCATCAGGTATATATTCTTGATTAAATTTTGATAATGTAAAGATTTGAGTACAACACAAATTTACAACCTTATCTGCATTGGGTGGTAAGTTTGAAGTTTGAAGGTGTGAAGCAGGATCACTTAGGAAGGTGAGAAAGCTAAAGACTGAGAGGAATGCAAAAATATCTCGATATTTTGGCGTAGTTTACAAAAGTAGTAGGCATAACAAATAAGTTTGAAGAACACCCCCTCCCCCCCATATTGGTGGTGGATGAGGATATTTGTTTGTTTTTGTTTTTGTTTTAGGGGTGCGAAAGTGTGATAATTTTTCTTTTGCACAATTTCTAAACGTAGCCCTGTAATATTAATTTTTAAAACTGACTTATCCTCCCAACTTTCAGGATTTGATATGTGTTAGTGACTAAGTTATTTACTCTTATCTTTCTTTGTTGTTGTTTAGGTACAAGATAGTTCCCGTTCTGGCAGATATCCTAAGTGAAAGTGTAAAGGAGAAAGTGACAAGAATCATCCTAGCTGTCTTTAGGGTAAGCCAAAACCTCACATTCCAAATATGAGCTTGTTGTAATAGTTAATACCACATTCAACCCCATCTGACTGATTACTTGGCCATTGAGGTATAATAATTTATTTCATCTTTTGTTCTGGTGTCATTTTTTGGGGTGTAATTGGGGCATCAGTATTACAATTAATTTTTTAGTAAAGGTAAATCTTGTTGAGAATCAACAATGTTACTCTCTGTGTTAATGGTACCGATAAATGGGTTGAAAAGTGCGCAGGCATGAATGGGAACAAAAGTTGGAAATTTAGGAACAGTTTACAAATTTGAAAATTTAGGAACCAAAGTTTGATTTTTTTTTGCTACCGTATTTGCCGGCGTAAAGGCCGCAGTATTTTTGAAAGAGAAAATATCAAAAAGTCGGGGTGCGGCCTATGCGGCGAAAGAGTAAAAAAACTAAAAACTTGCAAGTTAAAACCATGAAGCACAGCACGAATTTGTACATATGGGACAACAATGAAAGGTGATGGACATTTCTAGAATAACTGTCTAGAATAACACATGTCTTACCGACAATTATGTGTTATATTTATTAAATGAAGGGCAAAGTTTTGCCAATCTCGTAAATAAAATTCATAACTTACCAACCAAACTCTACTGGTAGATCTAGATTTAAGTTTTTGCCGTAGCTAAAGCCTCTCGATCGCGTGAGCAAACCTATGGCGCAATGCACAAGAGAGGAGCTCAATGTATACATGAGAGAAAACTGCAACCTATAGCATCAGTGCGGGATGGCCGAGCGGTCTAGGGCGGTGATTTTGGTCGCATCAACATTTGTAGGGGAGGGTTCAAATACAACCACCGACAATTTTTTTAATTTTTTAAATTTAATTTTTTTTAAATGTCAAAATCGGGGGTGCGGCCTATGCGGCGGTGCGGCCTTATCGCCGGCAAATACGGTACTCAGTTTTTCTTAGTAGTGAAGCAGAACTGACGTATGAAGGAAGTGAAAGAGCATTCTCTATTTTATAAAAGGTTATTTTATATCACTTCTGTCTCTTTGTTCCTTTTTACACTGGTCATCCCATTATGTAATTTTTGTTTAGTTTATAAAACCAGAATTTTACCAGAGTTTTTTTTTTCCTTTTTTCTTGTAGAATTTGGTGGAGAAACCTGAAGAGAAGGAGGTAACACAGGAGAATGCTCTGTCCATGATCCAATGTAAAGTCCTCAAGCAGCTGGAAGTCCTGGAGGGGCAGAAGATCGAGGATCCAGATATTGCAGAAGATATTGAATACCTGAATGAGAAACTACACAACAGCATGCAAGATCTGAGGTGAGGAGGAAAGATGTGTGAATACTGATGGATGGATGGAGGGAGGGAGGGAGGGAGGGAGGGAGGGAGGGAGGGAGGGAGGGAGGGAGGGAGGGAGGGAGGGAGGGAGGGAGGGAGGGAGGGAGGGAGGGAGGGAGGGAGGGAGGGAGGGAGGGAGGGAGGGAGGGAGGGAGGGAGGGAGGGAGGGAGGGAGGGAGGGAGGGAGGGATGGAAGAGAGAGGGAGGGAGGGAGGGATAGATTAGGGACAGTACGATAGAATGATGCATAGATAGTAAGAGGAAGAACCACTTGAGGGATACATGTAGATGGAAGAAATGGTAGATGGATGTTCATTTGGATGATTGTAAGACAAGAACATAGAGGAAGCGATACAAATGTAGGTTAGAGGAAGAACAAACCAATGAAAGGAGCTTTGATAGTATGATAGAATGACGCATGGATAGTAAGAGAAAGAACCACTGGAGGCATACATGTAGATGGAATAAATGGTAGATGTATGTTTATTTGGATGATTGTAACATAAAAACAGAGGAAGAAATACAAATGTAGGTAGGAGGAAGAACAAAAAAATGGAAGAAATTTCAATAGCTGAAAGAACAGCAATTGGATGGATGCAGAGATGAAACATATGATGTATGATTAGCCTGTTGAATGAAATCAAACATAATGTAATATGTCAAGGAAATAAATATAAGATGGCATCAGAGGTATCGATTCAATTTGAGCCAGCATGGATGAACTCATATTTGTGCAATATCTGATTAATGTCTTCTATATATCCTAGCTCATTTGATGAGTATTCCACAGAGGTGAAGTCAGGCCGGCTAGAGTGGAGTCCAGTCCACAAGAGCGAGAAGTTCTGGAGAGAGAATGCTGCCAGGCTAAATGAGAAGAATTATGAGCTACTCAAGTAAGTGAATTGGGTTGGTGATTAATGTATGAATCATAATTTTTAAAGAAATGTTTTAAACATAAAATAATGTTTTTACCCTTATTTCATGGTTCCATTCAAGTATCTATTTCAAAGAGCTGTCCAAAAAAGTTATGGGGGTGTAAGCAAGAGAAAAACGGATTGCCTATCTGATCTTAGACTTATCAAAGTTTAGTATTTACTGTACCTGTGATGTTAACAGAAGCGTATAATCAGCTAAGCCTATACACATCCACAGGATCATTAAGTTTCTGTATAGCTTTAAGTGCAGTCCAAGAGATTGGTTAATGTAGGATTACCCTCGGTCTCAAACATGTCTCAAGATCAGTGGCATATCTACTGTTACTTGCCTCTATGTTTAAATTGAAATTTAAAAAAACATGCTTTGTAATGGTGGGAGTTTGCTGTTTTGAAAATTTACATATTCCTGTTCAATCACTGGCTCTAATTTCACCAAACATAAGATTGAGATTATCTATACTGGAATAGTAAGCAACTTACCTGTGACAACTACAATGGCTGGTTTTAGAAAATGCATAAACATGCTATATTTTAATGGTTAAACTAGTGTCATTGGAAACAAACTTCTTATCATTTTACCTCTCTCTTTCCTCTCTTCCTTGCCATCTTTGTGTAATTTTCTGGCTCTACTGTTGTTGTTTCCATCTCTGTCTATAGGATCTTAACGAGACTGCTGGAGAGTTCCAAAGACCCTCTCATCTTGTGCGTGAGTGCTCATGATGTAGGAGAGTATGTCAGACACTACCCCAGAGGAAAACAGTAAGTCTTGTAATTGATCTTCAGATATCTTTCCCAAAATCTAGAAGGCCTCGTAATAATTTGACTTTCTTGATTGAAAAATGCACCATATGTTTCAAATCAAAGTTGAGACTTCTCAGACTTATTAGAAATGGAAAAGGTAATTCTAATTTAGTGCAGAGCTAATGCTGTTGTTGAGTCTGTATATTTTGCTGAAGTTTATGCTTTTTAAAATAAATCAAAGGCATTATGAAGGAGATTTTGAGATCATTTTGAGGTACTACAAGGTGTACAAAAAAAGTAGACCAATATTTGACACTTTTGATGTTTAAAACTCATATCAGATTGAGCTTTGTAAATTTTAAGGATTAACAGACAAAGACTCGATTAAAAAAAAAAATATATATATAAAGATGCAAGAAAATATGTAATTGAGGTAATGCATTGTTTGTTTCAATTTGTTTATTTATTTGCTTATTTGTTTATTCATTTGCTTGTTTGTTTATTACAGTGTAATAGAACAGCTTGGAGGTAAACATCTTGTGATGCAATACATGACCCATGAAGATCCCAACGTTAGATACGAAGCTCTGCTAGCAGTCCAAAAACTCATGGTCCATAATTGGTGAGTAATCTCAGATTTAAGGGGTTGACGTTCATAAGGCTAATCGCCCTTTATGTTAACCCCACATTCCCATAAAATCTTCTTTGCTCCTTCCCTTTGTATTTTTCTTGTAATCGATCTTTTATCTGTATATCATATTTGTATGTTTCAATGGTTTTTATGGAGAATGAAATAAATGAAATGAAATGAAAGATCAATCTATTAGGATCTTGGTTATGGCCAAAACTAGAAATTACGTTTTAAAAAGGATTTTTCCTCTATTTCTTTGTGTGTTTTTCTTTTTAAAGTGAAATTTACTTCATGTTGTTTATACCTAAAACTTCTTTTAAATGCTGCTTTGTAATGCATGCTAGAATATATTAACCCTGTTATTGTCATAAAAAATACCAGTTAGGTTTTGGGGTATATGATTTTTACCATGATAAATTATTGACTAGAATTCCAATCAATCTTTGTATCCTTGTATCATTTCTTTATAGGGAGTACTTAGGAAGACAGCTGGTTCAGCAAGAGAGCTAGGAGAAGTCTATCTGACAATCTAGCATCAACAACTAGCAACTCTTAGAAATGATGTCTGCTTCTACTTGTAAACAGCATTCCCATCAAGTTTGGACTGGACATATCTATTATTTTTTCATAATATTCTCTCTTTTTCATCCTGATATGAACTGTGCATGACTTATAGTTGTTAAATGTAATCCTTTTTGAAGAACCAGCACGCATGTTGCTTTTCCTTTTCCATTTAATCAAAGCTCTCAAGTACTCAAGAAAAGAATACTGTTATGCAATGTTTAAAAAAGAGAAAAATACATATGTCATTCATATTAATTCTTACACTTTTTGTTAAATGATAGATTGAAATAGAATTAGGGTCTTCCCTTTTAATATAAAAGGATTTCTAGTCCATTCATTTTCCTATCCATTCATTTTCCTATCAATGTCTTTTTTTCCTTCTCTTTCACCTGCTGGTTGTTTCAAAATCTGAAAGTATATGGTCTGTAGTTTTTTTTATTTTTTAAAGATCATCATGTTCATTATTATTGAAGGGAAATGGGTATTGAAATGTATATGTGGAAAAAATGGTCTGTAGCAGATTATGTGCATATTCATTTATTGATTATTATGCATAGTGCAGAGAACACTTCCATGCTTTGCTGTTTTGTCAAGAGTATTGATAAATGTGGATATCTGCCAATATAGAATTATCAGTAAATGGCCATCATGTCTTCATGTAATGGAAGGGGGGGGGGGGGGGGGGGGGGTGTATTATCATTGTAAGATGGGTTCAGTACAAAAGTATGTCAAGATTATCTTTCAAGCAATACTGTAGACGATGTTATGGTGGCTCGTAAATGTGAAGTCTAGACATGTCTTTGTAAATTTGAATCTTTTATAAAATTCTTCTTTTTGTTGTTATCCCTCTTTTGGTGAGCCAGTTTTGAAGAATTTTTTTCAGAATGTGCAATTTGGTGAATCATTTCTAGTATTATCTTAGATAATTTCAATGATGTCATTATCATTCCCTTGGTTTCATGTGGTAAATTCCATTAAACACATTTTTCATTGGTTCTTTACAATTCTATGCAGAGCCAATAGAGTACTGTAATCTAAAAAGAGAAATATCAGGGATGTTTGCAATTTTGGAGGGTCGTGGTAAGCAAAGTTGTCAAAGTTTGCTGTTTTCTTGCTCAAAAGAAAATAATTACTGGGGTAGTGTCATTGTCAAATGTTTGAATCGCTTGTCTAGGGATGCAAAGGTTGTGGGTTTTAGCCCCTGCCTCAGCACTCGTGCCCTTAAGTAAGGTATTTTATTTACTTCTCTCTGCCCGGGTGTCCAGTGAATACAGAGAAGGATGAGAATGTTATTGTAAATGGCTTTAAGCATGTGTGTGCACAGGAAGCTGTAATGAATGGAGATACCGTCTCGAAAGAATTTTCCGAGGGAAAAATATTTAAGATTAACCTGGCTTAAAAAAAAGAAATGTAACCCTCTCCAGCCATCGTTTCCATCAACAGCTGTCCATATCAATGCACAGTCCCTCTCTGGCATTCCAAATAGTACGAAATGTTACGCAACGCCATCTGCTTCCCTAAGTTCTCTATTCACTCTTTTGCAAAAATATGCAAGCATCGAGCTTTGAAGCCATGCGAGGCACCGACAAATTAAAGGGATAGTCCACCCCAGGATTTTCTTTAGCTGACGATATAGACCTAATAATACCATGAAGAATGATACAAGTCTCATTAAAATCCATGATCACATAACGAAGATATATCGACTTTTTTATCGAAAATCAGCCGCCCCCCAAATGCAAATGCGTTACATGGGCATGAAACGATCGCCAAAAAATAACCGATAGTATCGAAATTGTGACGTATGTTGCGAGCTGCCTTCTTATTTCGCAGACATTCACTTTCGCTTTCACTTTCATTCATGATTCGTCGTGTCAGTGCGATAACAGTGTACCGCGAGCGAAAGTGAATGTCTGCGAAATAAGAAGGCAGCTCGCAACATACGTCACAATTCATGCCCATGTAACGCATTTGCATTTGGGGGGCGGCTGATTTTCGATAAAAAAGTCGATATATCTTCGTTATGTGATCATGGATTTTAATGAGACTTGTATCATTCTTCATGGTATTATTAGGTCTATATCGTCAGCTAAAGAAAATCCTGGGGTGGACTATCCCTTTAAGTCATGTTCAGTGAAGATGTATTTAGATATATAACATATAAAATGCAGAATTCACAACATATGACCAATGCAACTTTCTATTAGTCATCAAATGCCTGTTCCGTTCTCGGATAGCTCTACTGAACACATGGCCATGTCAACCAGCGAAATCGACCAAGGAAATCATGAGTAAGAGCGAATGAAAGGTTTTCATCATCATGATTTTCTCATCTAATTATTGACATTTTCCGAAAATTTCCGAAATTTGTACATAGCTAGGAAGGTAGTCCAAAGGTTTATCTTCCTTAAGAACTAAATGAAATTGTGTTATATGTTTGCGCATTTATTGATTTAGGGCTAGAAGTTGTCAAGTTTTCACCACCATTCACCCCAAGTACGGGCCGGCAAAGCAAAAGCCGCCGTGCTCGCTGGGCTGGGGTGTGTGGAAAAGGAGGACTTAGTGTTACTAGGGAGCTGTACGGTTTCGGAGGGGGGTTAAGGGGATTATGGTAGGGGAAACAAAAGACGCGCGGTGCCACGGATGACTTCAAAGGGGCCTCTTGGACGGAATCTCCATTAATTACAGCTTCCTGGTGTGCATGTACAAATGGCAAACTGGATGGACAGCTCCCCAGTGGAGTGAGTGTTCACTGTGAATTTGCAAATATGAATTGATTTCAGTGACTTTGGTAAAGTGCTTAAGTCATTTATTTGTAACTGGTAAAGGTTTTGGAAAGTATTGATTAATTGGTGCTTGGTGGGGGGGGGGGGGGGGGGGGGGGGGGGTAGGTGATGGTGTAAGCATGGAACCAACTACATGTTTAGGAGAAGAAGAACAAATAATAGTATATATACCTTACAATCAGTTTGAATGAGTTTGATAACCTCTTCCTTTCTTTTTGTTGATGAATTGCTGCCAATTATAATTAATCTGATAGGAATCTTAAATGTTAAAAAGTATGAATGGGTGGAACCGACGACAATAAATCAAAGATGAATGTGATGCTGAAATGTGTCAACGATATGAATACCTCACAATGAGGAGTTTGAAGATTTAGAAGAGCCGAAAAGTTGGCAGATACAATTCTTCTTGCTAATCATTCATTTATCAGTCATAAGGAATTTGTCTTATGGTTCCAGAATGCTGTCATAAGAGTACATTATGCCAATTAACCAGTTGTAAAATATGACAGATGTTTAAGACATTCCATAGTAAAACCCCTTGTTTAGATACTAGATAGATAGGTATTAGTATATGTATATCATTATGGAATCATTGTTTATTGTACGGCTGTAAAGCAGCATTGGTGTTAACTACACCCGAAACTATGTCATTGTATTTGTTAAGTACTATCTATGTATAGATATGGAATTATTGGAGAAAATATATATATTATATGAAATAAATGTATTATCCTGGTATGTATAACTAAAACAGTAACAGATATGTCTTATCATTCTTTGTTTGTGTTTTGGGAGTGTCACAAGGAGTGAATAGTACTAAAGTACCTCTCTCTCTTCCCCCACTCTCTTTCCTTATATTTTCCTCTTTCTTTTCTCACTTTTCCTGTTTCTTCTCCATTTGTCCTCTTTTTTTTCTATTCCTTTCCTCACTTTCCACTCCCCTTTCTCTCTCCCCTTATCCTCTTCTTTCTCTCACTTTCTTCTCGCCTTTCCCATTTCTTGACAAGCTAAATATTAATAGCTCTCGCCCTCTGTCCTAAACTTTACTTTGTGAAGCTTCTAGTGCAATATTTCTTAAGAGATAAATTTGTGTTCATTACAATTTGACTTATTTATCACAAGACTCTGTCTCTCACATGACGATTCGGATGACTCCATCTTACTTGCGAAAGATTGAAACACGCACAAACGAAGATATACGACTATTTTTTCCCTTGTATATTTTCATCTGTTTTTATACATGACAAAACAACAGCTTGATGTACACGTGGACCATATTTTCAAAGAAGTACAAGTATAAATCAGAGCAAAAAATATCACACTATTCAACTACACCTTCCACCTATTTCAGATTTGGCTACATGTATACTACAGGATATTAGGTATCTACAAAATAATTTTGTCCGCTTTTACCAACACGATCATACTAAAATTATTATTATGCACGAATTATTTATAAGTACATTATTATCCACTGACTTACATGCCAGCAAGTAGATTGTTATCGACGAGCTCGACACACTTATGGGAGCTATAAGTGAAGTAGATATGCAGGAAAGGCGAGGGTTACGTGCCCCAAGTTAAATATAAAGATAAAGGGAAGGAGGATAGAAAGAGAGTGATATATATAGAGAGAGAGGGGCAGAGGGATGAGGGCAAAATGCACGGGGGGGGGGGGGAAGAGAGAAAGAGAGAGAGAGAGAGAGAGAGAGAGAGAGAGAGAGAGGGGGGGGGGGGCATTACACCTGAAAATGTGAGATGATAGTAAAGTAACATTAGCAATGTTCATATAGTGCACATCATTGGAGATGTTTAAAGCGCATTCGAAGTATAGTTATGTCTTACAATGTCTTATCAATAACCACGGCATATGAGTTTTGGACGATGGCCGCTCTTACAATGTTCTATCCAACAACAAAAATGTTTTACGATTAGTAACATATTTGTTCCGAAAAACTTGTCTTGTTCTCATAACACAATCTTGTCCTTAACAGTTTTTGATCTGTGGGATCCGACATTGTACCGATACCCAAAATAAATCATTAATTTGTTGATATACAAGCGGATCACTTGATCTTGCTGTCGCTACATTTCGTTTCCCCTTACCGAATGAGAATAATGGAGTTGATCTCGGTCAAATACTAAGTTAATATGAACACTGATATGGGACAGTTAACTAAAGTACATGTATGCAGCATGCACATTACTTCAATGAATAACCCGGGACCATAGAGATATATACAAAGACTTTCGAAAAATCAACAGAAGGCAATTTCCCCGGCGCAATTTTTTACAGCCTTGTCTACCATCGTTAGAAATGTAAGAACATTACATTGGTGTATTATAACGTAATCAAAACATGATTTATATGGGATATATATATATATATATAAATAGGGGTATTGAAATGGTATTGAAATTTCCCTTGAGTTGATTTCTCGAAAATCTTTGCGATCGTGTTCACGTAATTCCACATTATGGTATGAATGGAAGATATGAAACGTATAACTAATAGCTTAAAGTTCGTTGCAAACAAAGGATTGTATACTTTAAGTTTGATACCCCTGATAGTTTAAAATTGGAACCCTCATAATCAAAATCGGGGTATATATTACGTATATAAGCAGCCTATGACGACTGTAATTAAACATCAATAATATAACAGATAAAATTGAATTATTGTTGTTAAATGCATTCTTGAATATGCATTATTGAATAACAGACACATAATTATGAATCAAGGTAATTGTGCCATCTATTTACATAATAAAACACCCCTCCCAATGAAAAAGAATAGCGCATCAACTTTCATAATAATAATTCTCCAAATGGAATTGAAAATACCGTACTGTGCAGCGGAGTAAAACCTGTTTCACAATACTCTTAATCAATATTTGCATATAGCACACACAGCGAGATGATAATAGAAGATGTGTATTATGCGTATCGTTGCCATGTTACGGAACGTCCAGAAGAACGCTCGCCTGATTAAAATCAATGACGCATAACGTACAGGAAAAGAAAAGAAAAAAAAAATCATTTTATTTATCAACGAAATCAATCATCGTAAGATTAACACGATCGCAAAGACTTTCGGAAAATCAACCTAGCTATGGCGATTTCAATAACATTGTGCACCACCTATTAATATGCGCGAAAATGACAATAAAATGGGCGTATAAATTCCTTTATAATGTATTGTTTTCATAATTGACCTATTCCTATACAATCACCAAAAGCATAGGCCTAGAATAATATCATTCGGACTTTGTTTGCTGATTAACACTGCTGATGCCAGACGATACCATAAAATAAGACGTTATCTCAGACAATTAATTAGCGCTTGGACTTTGTTTTTTAATAGTTTACAGTATACAGAATATTCGCGCGACACGAATTGACTGTTTTTACGTTACTAATCATTTGGTATGCTACGTAACTCGCTAATTTTAAAAACAATATGCTGATGCATCTGGAATTAACTACAACGTAAATATTGATTTAATGCTCATAAATTTAATTTGTGTTGAGCAATACCTCAGCCCTATCCTTGGCCATTCAGTGTAATGTAATTGTTGTCTGTAGTCGGAATCGCGGGTTTATTGACGAAGATAATGAGGTTTAAGAAGTTAATTGCCATAAAATATCGAATATCAATAATAATTGAGAGGTGGCTATTGCGCGTTTAATATGTGGAACAGATTAAATCCAAATTTACATGCTAATCGCTTGCCTTTATATTTATGCCAGCATAACATGATATCTTTTATCAGTTGATGTAAATCCGGATTCGTTGGACTTCAGTCCCATGTAATAATTTCGGATTAAAGATGCTGCGTAAATGCACATTGGACATGTTTAAAGTGTTTACACTGCTGTAAGTTTCCTGGATACATTTTGTTTCTCACTTTACTTCTCTAAATATTTGTTTACTTTGCAGGTTGAGAACAATGTCATCAGCTTTTCACGTTGTTTGCCCATTTCGGATATTTTAGCCATTATCATATACCTTTGGAACAATATGATAACAACTACTTAAGAGACTTTCTTACAGGCCCATTAGCCACATTTAAATGAGTTTACTGTGTAACATATTGTGTCATACTCATATCATATTTTTATTCTCTTTTTAAGACACAATTTATTATTCTTGAGTTAGTTGTAGTTTTGATCATCAGTTTCGGTTGTGTTGAAAGATCGAATAAACAAGATTTACACTT
Source organism: Strongylocentrotus droebachiensis (assembly GCA_035222895.1). Lineage (NCBI taxonomy): Eukaryota > Metazoa > Echinodermata > Echinoidea > Camarodonta > Strongylocentrotidae > Strongylocentrotus > Strongylocentrotus droebachiensis. The sequence continues at coordinate 29,958 of JAVYIG010009235.1, read as the reverse complement.
GTTAATTTTAAGATTTGAACTGAAACACTTGTCAGTCAAGTTCCAATGACAACCAGGTATCCGACCACTACATCCGAACTCAGGTATTTGCATTGTCATGTCGATGACGATGATCGTTGATCAATAGCTGCTACATATGCAATCACCTTACAACTTCCACATTTTCGAGTCCTTTGGCACACATAACCATTTTGTACATAATTTGATTTGATAAATAATATAACATTTACAATTCGATCTCTGTACAAATTATAAGGAGTCTTTATCTCCCGACGATCGGAGAGTGATTTGACGTCGATAGATATCCGGGTACCGTTTTTCGTTCTCTCTCAATTTCATTTCGAATATTCCAACAAAACCGTGATCGACGGCTACGCCAAAAACTGGTCAAAGTTCGAGGGGCTATGAAAAATTGCTCAAATAGCTAATGAGTCTGCAAATTGCGAGTTTTCGTTGAGCCCTTTCAGTCGTAGCAAGTCAACTCTTTGTGATGCTTTTTCCTGTTGGTCGTACTGAGTCTGTGTTGTAGATCGACCATTGCTTTGGCTGCTCCTGATTTCTGTCTATGTCCGAATCGCTGGTTGGATGTGTTGGGAACCGACTCGGAGAAAACCGACAAGTTCTTCGGGGGTTCGGTTTTTTCCTTTGGATTGCCCTAAACAAAAATCGAAAGAGAGAGAAAATCTCATTAAAATAAATATTACGAATCATCTCTAATGCAACAACTGAACAAACAATACTTCCTAAATAGCCTACAAAATCATTTATTTTAGTTTGTTATAATCACGTTCATCAAAATAATTCTGAAACTGCTATAGACGTATACGATTATATGCTACATATCGAAAACATAATAAATGTACATTTGAAAATGATCTAAAATTTGTTTTTTGTGCCATTTAATCAAGTGAACTTTAACCTTCGTTATGATCATACCATTGTCAAAAGAAAGACTTCATATACAAGTTGTTGTAGGCGTAATATATAACCTGCTGAAAATACCAGAACATTTCTATCTACGTTTTGAGAGTGAGCTAAACTAACCACCAAATATATTTGTGAATGAACGAACAACACTTTTCGGGAAATATGCTAAACCTGATGATAACATATTTAGATGTGCAAATATATGTTAGATACTAGATGACGTGCATAGTATTTTGTAGTTACCACATCTATCACAAGTTATGAATATCTTTTGTCTCACCTTTTGATCAAAGTCCTTGAGAAACCCCCAACCTTCGTCCCTGTCAAAGAAGAGTGGAAAACAATAGAAAGTCGTTAGATTATACTGGCAACTTTGACCGCAGGACTAAATATTGATCCTGGTTTCTCTAACGGTCTTGGTTAGAATCCAACTTGACCAGATGAACCACACCCGGATCGTCTGTAAAGTGGATCATTTGCCTGTTCGATAATACAGGCTACTAGGACGATCGTATAATACTTGATCTTTATGTAAGAACCCGGGTAGGATATTAAATTGGAGGTCTCGATTTTTGTTTTCTTGAAAATAAAGTTGTGAAATGACAGCAAAATTTTGCTTTAATCGAAAGAGAAAAGAATTTCAACACACCCTTAAGAAAGAAATGAGCTTTGCTACCCCCCCCCTTTCCGTTTACTTCGGAGTTTTTAATTAGTTGATACCAAATTCCTCTTTTAACCCTCCTAAATCTATTACAATCAATAAATAAATCAAAAGATTCGTCTAAAGCACGTTCGGTATTGAGTTTCTGATGTCTCCTGTCAGTCCTGAGTAACTGGTCTCGACATAACTCTGCCTCACCAACCCTTCCCTTCCAAATCTCATTTTAACCACAGAATCTACCCTCGCTTGCCGATAATAAGGGTATAGGAAGAACAAATGTGATTAAAATGACCCGTGATGGCACAAAAGAATGATTTGCTTCGTTGAAGTGAGACATCTTTTATCAAGTCAAAAGGCTTTATGGTGTACACCATGAAAAGGGATCAGCTAAACTATACATTATACACAATAATAAGCCTGGCTGCTGCTTTATAGAATGTAAGAGTTATGTAGACAATTGGGGGTATCAAAAGAACAAGCATTACAAATGGCGTCCAGTGGGGGTGCTTCACTGGTCTGTTATACACCTATTAAGAGCCATTATCTACAAAGGATACCATTTTTATCGAGTTCTTGTAGGTTTGTTTACGCCAAAGGGCATAATTATAACATACATCTTATGATGATCACGAAACGAAAGATGGCGGAGAGAATTTTAAAGCACATGAATCAGAAAAAAGAAGAAAAGAAATATAAGTAGGCTGATGTCAGAATGACAATTTTAAGCATATTTCATATTTTTGTTTTTCTTCGTATATTTCCCGCCACAGGGATTTTATTTATTTTTATTTGCAACAAATTAAGAAATATATATTCAAGGTAATTTACATTTATAACATAAATAAAATTGACTTCTCAATTACAAGTATTATTTCCGACTTTGACACGAAAAGAGAGGAGTTTTTTTCAGTCAACATAATTATAATGATTAAATGATAATTTGCTACCCTGTTTTAAAGGACTTTTTTCATTAAAGTGAAATTTTGTGAAAACGTTAAAGTTGTGAAAACAACATTGTATCAAACATGAATCCTATACACACGATTATATATGCGTTCTTTAGTCAGGTGACTCTAAAACACGGCACTGTTACTATGAACATTTCATATAATATATGCAATGTGGCAGCCTTTTTTGCAAATTTATATTTGATATCATAACAAAGTATGTTTAAGTAAAGGACTGCACAATGCAATATGACCGTTGTCATCAACTTTACAAAAGTGATGGACAAATTGTATAAAATGAGGGGATTTCCTTCAACATGTCCAAAAGTAGTTAGAACTATATAAAGAATGGCAAAACTCACCATCTTATTTTTCCGTTCGTCTCTCTGCCAACCGTCTCCCTCCACGTCTTATCTTCAATCACAGAATTACACTCTCTGAAGTCAGCCCGTGTGTGTCTCCCGCTTACTCCTGCACCTCCTCCTCCTCCTCCTCCTCCTCCACCGGCTCCTGCCCGCGGCTGATGATCGCCTGCCCGCTGTGATGGTTGCTTGGGCTCGGGAGCGCACTTGTTGTGGTAGGCACTGGAGATTCGGGTAGAAGGGATGCGGTAACCGGCCGAGGTGGCACGGTCGTGCATAATATGAGACATGATGATAAATTAATAAATCAATCGATAATATGTCCTCCAAATTGTCAAAAAAGGTGCGTAATCAGTCAAACTATATGGCAATCACCAAAAGACATGCCTCCGAAAAATTCTGAGATGGATCAGACACTGGTTTGGCAGAGTCAAATCAAAGATTTGTCCCCGATCGATGTTTAGAGCGATGTCAAACTCAAAGATTAATTGAGATCTACGTCAACGTCCTTGATATATCATTCGATCATAACCCCACATCGTACACGGTACATGTAGTAGATAAATAAACCGAGCCACATCAAAATAACATCACTTATTCCAAATTACTGTTGATCCGAAAGTTAAATGAGAGTATCCAGTTTCTTCCACAATCTTAGCAACTTTCCCAGTCAATAGATAGCTTTCAATTTTATTCAAACGCGATCGCGAAATGAAAATAAATATGGCGTCAGAAATAATGTCACGAATATATTCCGCCGGCGGGGCATATACCGGATGGCCTGTACGGGAGAGTGCCTTATCGCGGTATGACAGTGCTGTTATGCGGTAAATATTTGGATCACAATAAAAGAATTGAAGAGCTTGGATGCATTGATTCTATTGACTGCATACAGAGTGCGAAACCCGATCGAGACCTTTGGTTTTGGCGAGGTTTTTTGTTCGGCACCGGCGCGGCGTGTCGCACTACCGACTCGTCGCTTGGCAACGGTAAACAGAAGACGATCGGGGATTTCTTTTTCTTTTTCTTCTTAGCTGGTGTGCGTGCAAGCGAGCTACTGCAGCCAAAGGCTTTCTCAATGAGTGTCTGAGAGGGTGTTATCAGCTGTATAAGGTCGATGATAAGATGAAGGGGTCTATAAAGGGGGACATTCCGATATTGTTTTAAACCGCCACATCATGATTACACATTAACAGGTTTGGTGTTGTGCTACTGTTTCTGTCTCTCGAGTATGTGGAACAAATGGAAATGAACAGTATATCAATATGGACAAAGTTACGCAAAGGGAATTATGTGGGATTCGATATGTATCGGTTGAAAGTAAATAGTAAATTATGTTTCTTGTCTTAATCTATAACCATTAATAACTCAATAATTATTTTGTTTATGTAATTATAAGATATAAGTTTGTTCTTTTGCTATTTGTTAATGTAGATGGCAACATAATTATAATACGCTATATATAAGCCTTACATTATCATTATTATTTTCATTGTACAGTCTGTATCATTGGTAACACTAATTTGTAAGGAAACAAACCCAGCAAAATGTACAACGGAACATAATGTTCCTTTAAAGAAAATGGCATATTGTAGGTAAGTTCTACGTCACTTTTCTATGAATTTCATTAGGACGTACAGTATGTAAAAACAAGCTATATGCCTACAAAAGGACCATAGTTACCCCCTCCCCTTTAAGACACTTGATTATATATTTATTTTGCTTTTAAGCTTTCTATAATTATACTCTCTTAAAACACCATCTACTTTTAACCCAATGTTTAGTTTATGTTGAAGTGCCGAAACAGAGGTCGGCCCAAAAGAAAGAAACAGTGATATAAACTGTTGTCCAAAAAGTTTAATTACATTTCTCTTACCTCTTTCCATAAAGTTACTGTGAGGAATTATGTTTTATTTGAAAACTCAAAATTGTATTGATCAATCTAAAGACTAATAGAAATTGGTCAATAAAGTTCTGAGAGGAATGACTTTACCTATAAATAATAAATTATGTATTGCCACAATAATCACATGAAAAAAGTTTTAAAATATTTTCCAACTTTATGGGCAACAGAGTAGGGAGTATTGGTGTGACGTTAGCAAATGGTTTCATAAGCAGAAATTATTCGGTTTCGTGCACTACATATCACCTAATGACCATACAGACTCCCTCAGAAACTGATTAAAAATTGTTAAAGGTCCCCACTGGGCTTCATTATCCTGTTAGAATCAATTAACAAGTAACATGGATCGTTTGAAGAAGATCACGGCATCGCTTATGCGTAACTTTATATAATGCATCATGTCGCAGCACTTTCATGACTGTCATAATAAAAGATTATCGTCAAGTTTTAGTTGACTTTTAAAAATCAATCAATGTGATTGCGATATATTTAAAAACTATCAACGAATTTCACATGAGTGATGTTTGATAAATGATTCATGGTTGGTTTATCCCGTCTCGAAATCATAATTTTCATTTTGCAAATTAGAAATCTGTTTTTCTCTTGAAAATGGGGATTCACCTACACTTCCGTTTAATGTGATTCTTGTTTATTTCCATTAATGCGACTTACTCAAGATATTCATGTACATCGAATAATAACACCGCTCTTCTAAAAAGAAGGGAAAATCCCTATCCTTTATATTGATTGTAACTAAAAATGATGTTTTGGTACATATTGATATTGTAGCAGTAGTAATAGCTGTAGTAGTAGTCGTAGTAGTAGAATAAGAAAAAGAAGGAGTAGTAGTAGTAGAAGTAGTAGTAGTAGAAATAGTAGTAGTAGTAGTAGTAGTAGTAGTAGTAGTAGTAGTAGTACTACTACTACTACTAGTAGTAATAAATGTAGTAGTAGTAGTAGTAGTAGTAGTAGTATTAGTGGTAGTATAGAAGTAGTAGTAGTAGTCGTCATCGTCGTTGTCGTAGTAGTAGAAGATTTAATATAGGATGGCATTGAATTAGCATTCTCATTAATGTCTGTATGTGTGTAAGGTAAGGACTAGGCCAACGCTATAAATTAGTTGCATTACAGTTTAATACATCATTTTCGCGCTCAAAGGATAGAGACAATAATTAATTCCAGGCATGTTGACAGGCAATGCCACAATCAATCTATTCTTTCATTTCAAGTGAAATCGCAAGAACCACTTATCGATTTGTAATTGTTAATTACACGGCTGATTATACGTTAACTGAGACCGAGTTAAAAATCAATGTAGCAGGTCGAAAGTATCTGAATACAACCACGCAATGGTCATACATTCATTTTTTCCTTGTACTTCACTCTCTATGTAACAACAAGGTATTTAAAAATTTCACAACACCCCCCCCCCAAAAAAAAAAGGATTCAAGTAATTTCCAAATCACATCTTAACATTAAACAGAAATCTATATTATTTCAAAATTGTCAAGTCATCGTCATTCAGTCCCAATGAGATTTTTGTTGCATTACCATAGACATGGTCTTTACTCGATTTCTCCTAAACTGTGTTCTTGTTGAAACGACACCAGCATGACCGGGAATTATTCCTCTAAACCTGAGTCGCGATCATCAACTATACAAAATGGCTTGTTTAATGCGGGACTGACCTACTTGTAGCTCCTTGCGCCCTCTATATAGCAAATAATGCCTAAGCGGTACCCGTTGGTCCCCATGATCCTCTTTTTCTTATGTTAATTGAAAGCTGATTTGATGAGATAACCACTTGTCAGTGACCATGCAGGGAGGTCTCATCCCTCCTGGCCAAACTAGTGCAGACAGGCTTTAAGATATTATAAGACAAAATATTATAGCCCTTCTCTTGGGATGAGGAAAAAAACATAATCTCGGAACAGTTACACTTTCTAGTGTCAGATCTCGATACAATATTGCATCTCCTTTTGAGACTCAGGCTTTCCCCGGATTTTTCCTAAATCAATAAATTTCATTCACTTAAAAAATTCCAATCGATTTCCCGAGTGCTACCACCTGTTTGGAGGCTTCGCGTAGGGGGCGGAGACTTCCGATTTCCAGAGCTATTTTCTGAACTATTAATAATTGATATCAATAGCTTATGAATATTTTAGCTCGCCGACATCACCAAGTCGTCTGCACACGCCACTTAGCGTAATTAATTTTCTATCGGGCTACTGTACTCCACGAAGGCGAGAACGGATGTTTACAGAAAGGTGGCATTTTTTTTAATCTCTTGGGAACTTTACCAAAATAACAGTATTACATTTTGCTGTAAACAAATGAAGGATAACAGTTACCTAACATGGGCATGATTATGAGTCCGATCCGAATATTGCGGTAAACTCATTCCCGGTTTAGGAAATTGCATTGTTTATCCCAATCAGAATCAGTTTACTACAAACTGAACAAAACCCCCCAAAGATGCATGAATTATAACTGCCCCATAGTCACATGTAAATATCCTCAAGGTGGGTATATCTTCACCCAACATTTTTACAGTGTTGTCGATGTTTTTCTTAATATCCATTTGGGGGGAAAGGAGAGGGCCAATTTCTCGATGGCTATTCTAGTGACATTTACTCCAAGATGAATACAATACCTACCCCGTTTCTATGCTTTGCATGCCTTGGTCTCTGTTCCTCATAGTTTCCATTGATTCCTCAATTTTATTTCAAATTTGAAGAAAAAAAGGACAACACGCTTTTTGTAGGCCCCACATTAATTAACATCAGATCGGCTATCTTTAACCCTGTCTATAGACAGACCTGTAGACCTCGGCTGTACAATCAAATGCACAATTTCTTAGTTAATTCGAAAGTGCTTTCCAATGATCAACTTGGGTTTTGCCAACAATGAATTTTCCTTGGAGATGCAAATTTAATTTCAAACGAAAGAACTTCAATTTTATCATGCACGGGTCATACCAACAAAATTATGGTAAATACAGAGCGGCTGATATTGGTGTTGCCAAATTATGCTTGATTTTTATAGAGATCCATTAATCCTCAAGGTTCCTTCTCTAATGCCAAGTTGATATTGTCATTTTTTCACTCGTCTCTCAAAATTGTCGATGCATCTATCTTGTCACCGAAGAAAACTGATGTCTTGAATTTGACAGGGTGTTCAAGATTTCAAGAGCACATGATGAAATACCTCTCCAGGCTAAGATCCAAATACTTGTGTTAAAAATCAGACACCGGGAAAACAACTTCAGTTTGTCCTTCATATGGGTGCTCTCCAAATTCAAAACGACTCTGACCAAGGTTGTCGAATTGTTTCCCTGGTCAAACGCCAAACTAAAAGAACCAAGAGATATCTAGAGGACTAGGAAATGTTTGACAGCCACGGGGGTATATACCCACAAATGTCCGGCATTGTTATCTCTTGTCTACAAACAAATTCTTCATGTCAATCGAGGTAACTTAGCTCCCGCTTAAAAGTCATTTGGCAAACATAGGAGTTTGATTCGACTGATGAAGTATCCCCGGCATGACTTGCTTTGAACATGTGTATGTGTGTGTGTGTGTGTGTGTGGGGGGGGGGGGCTAGATCTTTAATTGCGTCTGTGGTGTAAACATATTCTGTCAGATTAAGATGTTGCGTCATTACTACTTGAAGAAGAAATCGAATTCCCATTCACCTTTAACCAGTCCTTAAATTTCATAAACGTGAGAGACGTGGAATAAAACGAATGAATGTGTACAAAGCCTTATGTAAACATTTCTAGCTTTCAAATTTTGATGAAATTAATACTTCACTTGTAAAGGAATATTGACAATTCGCATTCATAGTTTATGCTTTACGATTTTCGGGTGGAGGGGGCAGGGTTGTTGATTGAGGGGTAGGGTGATATGTAATTCAAACCCTATTTATTTTTTCTGTAGACAAATTTGGAAATGTGAACGCCTCGTCGACAAATCCATCGAAATTATAACCCTTTTTTCATGTTTAGTGTTTTGGAACACCTCTCGGAAAAATTGAAAATGAATAACAATATACAGCCTTTTTTGTCAGAAATTGGGAATAAAGGACTCTTTTTTTTTATTGTTCAATCTCTGACTCATGGAAAATTCGGTGCAAATTTGTTAAACCATCCGAATATTTGGGAAAAGTATACTAAGACCCTTCACCCCCTCCCCCGGGAGGTAATGGGATGGGAGCGATGGCAGATCTACAGAACAATTAACTGCTGCACTAAGCTTACATTATTTGCTAAGGCTCTTTCCTATTGAAGCAAACGGAATCTTAAGCCTTTAGTTAAATTTGAAAATCATCTACCCATTAATATCAGGTCTCATTCGCACCTATAGTCGGTGATGTTATCAAAACGGCTTAACGACGTTAAAAGCCTCACCTCTGTCTAAATTTGCATCTAACTGTCTCCTTTTAATTAGATAATTAATTGGAATTCATAGGAACACGACCAAACACTGTTTCGGCTGACAGTGATGTGTGATAAAGGGGATAACTGGTTTTAATGTACGAAAGAGCAATGGTTCAGGGGTATAGAGCATTGGTCTTGGCGAAACCAAGTCGATGTGCTAGTGCCCTTTTGGTAAGACATTAATCCTTATTACCAGGTCCCTCGGAGATGACTTAAAGATGTCGGTCCCCTGGTTGCTTATACTATACAAGCAACCACATGCTTTCTTAGAAATCAGGTCAAACAATCATCGTTAAAAAAATGTCCGCCATTGTTATCTCCTGTCTACAAACAAATTCTCCATGTCAATCGAGGTAACTTAGCTCCCGCTTAAAAGTCATTTGGCAAACATAGTCTGAGTTTGATTCGACTGATGAAGTATCCCCGGCATGACTTGCTTTGAAAATGTGTATGTGTGTGTGTGTGTTTGAGTGCTAGATCCTTAATTGCGTCACAGTTGTGGTGTAAACATATTCTGTCAGATTAAGATGTTGCATCATTACTATTTGAAGAAAAAAAATCGAATTCCCATTCACCTTTATCCAGTCCTTAAGATTTCATAAATGTGGGAGGGGTGTGGTAAAATTAATCGATGTGTGCAAAGGGTCATATGACCTTATAATACTTATTTCACTTGTAAATGCATATGGATCATTCGTATTCATAGTTTATGCTTAACGATTTTTCGGGGGGGGGGGGGGGGCACGTGCCCCCCAAAAATTTCCAAGATCGGTTTAACTTTTATAGACGCCTTTTTTGACCTCGATCGATTACATGTATATGTGCCCCCCAAACATCAAACTCTGGCTACGTGCCTGGGGGGGGGGGGGGGGGGGGGGAGGGCAGGGTGATAGGCTATTTAAACCCCATTGTTTTTTCCCGTAGACAAATTTGGAAATGTGAACGCCTGGTCGACAAATCCATATAAAATATAACTATTGTTTTACACGTTTAGTATTTTGGAACACCTCTCGGAAAAATTGAAAATAAATGACCATATAGACTTTTTTGTCAGAAATTGGAAACATAGGGGGACGGACAACTCTGACTTATGGAAAATTCGGTTGAAATTATGTGCAAATATGTTAAAACATCCGAATATTTGGGAAAAGTATACTAAACCCCTTCACCTCCTCCCCCGGGAGGGGGCGATTGCAGATCTACAGAACAATTAACTGCTGCACTAAGCTTACATTATTTGCTAAGGCTCTTTCCTATTGCAGCAAACGGAATCTTAAGCCTTTAGTTAACTTTGAAAATCATCTACCCCTTAATATCAGGTTTCATTCGCACCTATAGTCGGTGATGTTATCAAAACGGCTTAACGACGTTAAAAGCCTCACCTCTGTCTAAATTTGCATCTAACTGTCTCCTTTTAATTAGATAATTAATTGGAATTCACAGGAACACGACCAAAGACTATTTCGGCTGACAGTGATGTGTGATAAAGGGGATAACTGGTTTTAAAGCCCCACTGTCCTACTTGTAGCTACTTGCTTCCTCTATATAAAAAAACTTCCCAAATCGGTGGCTGTTGGTCCCCCATGATCCTCTTTTTCTTATATTAGTTGAGAGCTGAGTTAATGAGATAGCCACCTGTCAGTGACCTCGCTGTGTGGTCTAATCCCTTCTGGCCCAATAGTATTGACGGTCTTTAATGTACGAAATAGCAAGGTATCATGGGTATAGAGCACTGGTCTTGGCGAAAGCAAGTCGGTGTGCTAGTGCCCTTTTGGTAAGACATTAATCCTCATTACCAGGTCCCTCGGAGAGGACTTAAAGCTGCCGGTCCCCTGGTTGCTTACTAACAATCAATCACATGCTTTCTTAGAAATCAGGGGGGGGGGGGGGGGGGGTTAGTTGATTGTCCGGGATAGTCGTGCGCCTGATAGTAAAATAGAAACACCCCTTTGCTTTTCTGAATCTTCTACCCGGATCTTCTACATCTGTTTTGTTTTCGCAATTTGGTCATCATGCCTATATTCTGCGATATCACATATCGATTACTTTCAGATATGCCGAATAATGGACAAATATTGACTAACTGTCACGCTCTGTTCAGAGTCCGAACAGTTGAAGTAGCACCAGTATATAGAGTCTAGGCATAAACGGCACGATTATCCAATATTATTCTTTCAGGAGAGAGAGAGATAGAGAGAGAGAGAGACAGGGAGATAGAGAGGGGGAGGATGGGAGAGAGAGAGAGAGAGAGAGAGAGAGAGGGGATGAGAGAGAGAGAGAGAGAGAGAGGGGGGTGAGAGAGAGAGAGAGAGAGACACAGAGAGAGAGAGAGAGAGAGAGAGAGAGAGAGGGGATGAGAGAGAGAGAGAGAGGGGGATGAGAGAGAGAAAGAGAGAGAGAGAGAGAGATAGAGAGAGAAAGAGAGGGAGAAAAAAAGGAGGGGGGGGGGGGGTGCAGATCAACAGACTTACGAGTTGTATAGTGTGACAGAGAGGACTGGAATCGGAAGACAGTGCTCAAAGGGAGCCCATAACATGCACCACAGTTAATGAATAATGCGACCAACGAATGTGATGATGATGATGATGATTACGGCGACGATGAGCATGACGAAGCCGACGATGATCGGGCGGGGTATACAATTTCACATTTGATATGTTTGAGGATTAATCTATTACTAGGTGTTGTGATGCACGATACATATATATTCCCCCTAAATATACAAATAATCCAGGACTAACTGTTGATGGTAATGAAAATAATCTGCCCACATACCGGTGTTGCCATCTTATATATTTTTCTACTGTTTGAACCTAGAAACTTAATAAAATATCAAGTCATATCATGGTATGTTTATGGTTTCAATAAATTACTTGAAATTGAATTCGAACTTGAAGTTAAGAGGGTACAATGACAAACAATCGCAAAGACTTTCAAACAAACCTGAGGCAGTTTCAACAGCATCGTGCGTCGCCTATATTGAAATTTGCATGAACATGACAATGCGGTATTTACATAATCCGAACATGGTTTGGACAAGGCGATACACAAGGGTATTAAAATTTCCCTTAGGCATGTCAGGTTGGTTTCTTGAAAATCTGCGCGATCATTGAAAATTGGAAACATTTGAGAGACTAAACAAATATTATTACTGTTAAAGGCAAATTGGAAAAAATTCAGTCAAACCTGCTCGAGTGACCACCTGTTTACAAAGACCACATTTTTTGTTTCCTTTGAAAATGGTTTCTCATTGAAACATGTAATAAAGGAACATGTCCACAGAGACTACTTTTTGTGTTTCCCTTGGGCGGTCGCTATAGACAGGTATGACTGTATATACTTACGTTTTGCCCAATGTTGGATTGACAGCCTCCAGAAAGTCTGAATCCGAACTTGTCACCTTCTTGGAATACATCTTTCATGCAGGTCAAGTCTTTAAATGAATAAATTATGTCAATAAATACTTTCTAGCGTCTTTTACACGATAGAGCGTCATAGCACTTCTCTGTCTACAATATTGCAACCGATCCGCAATATTCGGTTAATACTTATCGAAAGCACGAAGTGAGAGGTTGCCATGACGACGACAGTAAAGCATCGTTAATAATTCTTGTCAGAAGTTGCAAAGCACAGGGTTGTTTCAAATGAGTGTCTGCTTTTGCTAAGTTTGCAGTTCATGATGTCGTATGATGAACTTTCTTTCCTGTTAATTCACAAACAGAAGTCGAAATGCACCTTTAGCCACGGTTCTGATGCTGCATTGCCAGTTTCCAAGACTAAATTTAGATGTTATCACTTTATATTCATGATATTTGGTGCATATTCCATCTTCTAGTCTCATCATGTTAAACATTCAATGGATCCACCTGCTTTGAGCCACTTTGACGCAAACTTCATGAATTAATTACTCTACCATGAGTAGCTTCGAATTCGAACTGCTGCAAGCTGCTGAATGCAATGTTTCGATCACTTCACATCATGGTCTGATAGTGTAGCTGCTGACAGGTCTGTAACTCGAGAAAAAAAACCTTCCCACACCACCTTGGTATTCGCAAATGTTTAACTACTAAGTGATTCATTTACAAGCGCTTCCAATAATTAACACAGCAACATTAGCGTTCGAAATTTTCTCCAGTTCTAAAGCAGACGACACGAACTGTTTTGAGTTGGTTCTGTTGTGAGGCATCCCCTCTCAAAGTACGACGGCGACGCCAGTCGATGAATTTTATTGTGATGTTAAAACCTTTGAGTTGTTCCTGATCCCTTGAATAAAGGTCATGTGCTATTACCTAATAATTGATAACCATGCCAGCACGCTTATATCACGCTTGAGTGAAACGAAATATCATTTGCTTTTGTCCTCGGGGAAAGCATACTCGCATGGTGATGAAAATTGAATATCACGAGTTACACAATCATGAAGCATTGTCATCACTATACTTATAAGCGAGCTAGGCTCGGTCGCAACAGAGAAGGGGTAAAGAAATCCTTACGAAATTTGCTGCAATAAATTCAAGAAAGTTCTGTGCATCGTGACATGGCTCGCATCAGGAAATGACTTTCCAGCTTCTGCTTCTTTAATAATATAGGCTAATAAAATTCGCACTATATTTGGGCTTCGTATACTAGTTCCATGGGGCTAGATCTATTAGTTGACAGAAAGAAAACTTGTTATTGTGCTCGCGCCAGAAGACCCACGTCTGTATTGATCGATCGATTGACTAATTTGTGAAAGGGTTGGAAAAAACATGCTTTTGTTTGTCGAGGAATCGTCCTGATTGAAATGTCATTGTCAGAGATGGGCATCAAAAGAAGGAATCTAGTTTCCTTTGTTGGCGGTGAGGTGTGCAAGGTCCAAGAGGTGTGGAAGACAAGAGAGAACTTCGGAGAAGTGTCGAGTAGCCAAGAGGGGATGGAGGGCTCTTTTGTCGATGAGGACCCTGTTTGTGAGCTAGACGATCGAGAGGGAGGGGGGTAGATGACAGAGGGAGAAAAAGAGGGACCGGGGGAGGAGAGAGAGAGAGAGAGAGAAAGAGAGGGAGAGAGAGAGAGAGAGAGAGAGAGGGGGGGGGGGAAGGGGGTTAGACATAAAGAGAGAGAGAGAGAGAGAGAGAGAGAGATAGAGAGAGAGAGGGAGAGATAGAGAGAGAGAGGGAGAGAGAGAGAGAGAGAGAGAGAGAGGGGGGGGGGGGTAGAAATAAAGAGATAGAGAGATTGAGAGGCAAGAGGAAGAGAGATTTAAATATAGATTTTGAGAAAGGGGGAAAACAAAATATGTACAAAAAGATTTTTTTTATATTGAAAACACATAGTTGAGGCAAAGACAGACCATGCCCATGTATATCAAAACAAAGGAAGTTGTACAATATTTATTACAGCCATTAACATCTGCAAATAGTATTAATGACTGGCCTTCTTCAGCGAATGTGTTTCATCCACTCAACAACATAATTGTCTACTACTCTCACGCAAGTTGACAAAGCCAAGAAAAAACAAGAAAATAGCACCTGGACACATACATGAACATACATAAACCCATGATAAACCCAAACTAATTACATCATAAAGAGTCAACCTCCAGTTAATTCATGATATTAGAAACCATTAATTTTCTATTGTGAGAGTATTTTTTGTAACAATATACCGACATCGCAGTCGTACAAGTTATACAAATCTTCCGAGGTCCGTAAATTTTGAACGTTGGGTGAATTCATCACTTTACGATTCTGTTTTGAGAGTACATGGTTGTCTTAGCTTGCAACACATGTACACACGATATGGCTTCGGTTGCTGTCTTGCCTACTTTAGTGAACTTTGAAAAGGCAACTTTTCTTGTATCTACGCAGCTATCCATATCCTTCATATATCAATGGGAAAAAAAGAGGAAATTTCAAAATAAAAGATATTAGATATATATACACAGAAACATATTATTACCTTTCTAGAGACTCGATCCGGGCACCACTATTCACTTACTTTAAAACAGTTCAAGACATAGAAAGAAAAGAATATTTTCCCCAAAAGAAATAGCCCATGCTGCAAAACAAATACTGCAAAAACATTGAAAATGTATAGTCCTACAATATCGTGATCTTGTGGGGTCACACATTTTGAACAATTCTGATGCACGTAGATATAAAGTGCGGGTTGTCATGGTTTTCGGTATACAATGACGTACTCCCCATTTCCCTTCGATGTAAAGGTCAAGCTCAATGCTATAGGTCATCTGGAGGCTTGGATGAGATCCGGAGAGAGGTTAGTCTGGTAGGGACAGACCATTACTGATCTAGTCTAACGAGAATCGCAGAATTGCATGTATGGTGGTTTATCTGCATGTATAGCCTCGAAATATTAATAAATGAATAATATTGTCTTATTTTTGTATGGGTCAGGAGATTGATGAATTGAAAACGTAAAATAAATGTATTTTATTTTCATGTTGCACAAAAGGCGTGATAGAAGGATGGATAAAGAGAAAGAATATTAAATGGTAGAAAAGGATTTTAATATACGATAAATAAGGATAAAATAAGTAGGAAGATTAAAAAATGTGATGATTACAAATGGAAAACGAAGAAAAGAAACGTTACGATGAACCTTTGATCCTTCTATGAAACAAAATTAAATATGGCAAATGGACCAAAACTATTTATTTCTTTTTTTTCCTATAAGTCCAGTAGGTGCCTGAAAAATTTATCTTCAGTTTATGTGTCATTAATTTGAAGTTGTTTTGAAAGTGATGCTTAACGTAAAGTCATTCTGAAACATGCGTGATAACATGGGTTCCTGATTATAAGAACAGTTTCTCTAATTAATTTCGAAGACAGAGAAAAGGTTACAGTAGTCGTGTTGAGTTCTCACAATGTTGCGCCTATTATGACTCTCTGTATGAAGTCAAACAATTCGATTAAATTGTTGTTTTCTTTAGAAAGCGTCTTAACATGGAAATTAATATAATATAAGCATGACTCTGCATGTCCGACAGCCAGTGGACATCATATATTACACACAAAAACTTTCACAAACTTATGCATGCCATCTAAGATAAATATCATTTTGATTTTAAGGCAAATTTTAGGACACGGATATAAAAGCATGCATAGCAAAAGAGGCTTTTGTTATAAAATGTTGAAACTGGAGCGATTGGAGATTCCCATAAAATTACTGTCCGCGAAATACATCAGCAACCCCATATTCATAAATAACTGTAGGCCAGATATTTTCATATTGAATTAATGATTTGATCACATCAATGGAGATCTAGCCACACCGACGATACTGAAGCGAGTGGATTTATATTAAATAAAACGAAAGCTTAGGTCTATTTCAAAAGTAGTTTCAGATGTATCGTTCTGAATTGGATATACCTATACGATTGATCTATTGCTAAGTCAATTAGAGCCCCTGCATGAATCGTTCTGATAGAAAGGTGCGATGATACGAGGTTAATAATATTGAAATTAAATCTTCTTGTATCCATAACAACGACATTCTCTCCCTACCGCTCTCTCCCCCTCTCTCTCTCTCTCTCCCTCTCTCTCTCTCTCCATCTCTCTCTCCATCCCTTCCCTCTCCCTCCTTTCTTTCTCGTTCTCTGTCTGCATTATACCCATGCATATATCATAAAAGGGCAAATAAATAATTACATGAAACAACATGATCTATGTTGCTAACTAAACCTAATTAAAATAGGATACATCCATGACATAACGGTTAAGTAACTTAAAGCCCCACTGTACTACTTACTCCCACTTATAGCAAACAATGCCATCGGTGACCATCGGTCCCCCATGATCTTCTTTTTCTTATGTTAATGAGAGCTGAGTTGATGAGATAGCCACCTGTCAGTGACCACCCTGGCTGGTCTAATCTCTCCTAGCCAAACTAGTACAGACGGCCTTTAACTTCTTTAAACTAATATATCCCCTCCCCACTATGGATTTTGTCTACTCTTCTCAGAGGGGAAGCGATTTGAAAAGTGTAGCCTAAAGAAAAATAAATGAGATTTTATTAGATATTCATTACTCGACTTTCGATTCTAGGATCACTTCTGTTTGTAGAGATGATCAGACGGAGATGGGTCATGAAAGAGAGAACCTTTCTCGTTGCCTTCAAGCATTGTGGGCTGTAGATGGTTTAAGTAGATTCGCAAATATTTGCCTGTCATCATCTCCCGAGTCTGTGGGTAAATATTAGATCGCGTGAGGGGTTTATTTTCAGTGCCAGATGAGAGAGGTTTCCAGGAGAAGTCTTTTTTTAAAAACCTGATTTGAGACACGTTATTGTAATATCATTGTGTAATAATATCGAAAGACAACAGTAGGCCCACTTAATGCAGTTTTAGAAGAATACTGCTATAGACTTTGATAAAAAGAAATGTGAAACTGACAGGGCAAGGCAAAGATCACTTGAAGATGAGAGATCGAGGGAGAAGGAGAGAGAGAGATAGAGTGAAAGAGAGAGAGGGAGAGAGAGAGAGAGAGAGAGAGAGAAAGGGGGGGGGGGGGGGTATGAGGAGAAAGTGGGAAAGGAGAATGGGAGAAAAGTTAATATGGGAATCGAGACACTCTTTACAGCTTAAACTTCTTATTCTCGAGGTTCAACATCCATGGAAAAATCTTCAAATTCCTTCTTCTTTTCACCAGCCACTTTCGTCGGGATCACCATCTCTTCTAAATGTTTTTCATTTCATCTAGTCTGTCCCTTTTTTTTCTCTCCATCCAATCTTTTTTTTGCCGTTTTTCTCACCTCTCAGTTTACCTGACTACCCCACGCACTCCCTCTTAGTCTCGCCCTCATCCTGCTTCCATTTCTCTGTTTTATTTCTTCTACTTTTTCTTTGAATTTACACCCACTAGTATGTTTCCTGGAAGAAAGTAGGCCTGACAAATATTCTTTTTTAAGATGCTCAAACCAATATTGGCATTTGTGATAGAAGCACAACCTTTACTCCTGGAAGAAGAAACAGAAGGAGAAGAAGGAGAAGAAGAAGACGATGGCGAAGAAGAAGGATAACAAGAAGAAGAAGAAGAAGAGGAGGAAGAAGAAGATGGAAAAGAAATAGAAGAGGAAAAGAAGAACTAAAGATACAAATGAATGTTTGATTTCATCTTAATATGTTATTTATTTCAAGCAATATATCATCGCCTACATTAAATTCCAGTATTATTGAAAAAAGATTATTTCCCATTCTGTAAAATATATACAATGCCATAATAAGCAAATTATGGAAGATAAAACTATAAATAATGATATAAACTATGATTTTCAAAATAACTTCATTAAAAACATATCATACGTAATGAATAAAAAAATGAAAGGACTTTCAAGAAATTCTAATGCATGAATTAGAAAAAGAGAATGAAAATCTCATTGCAAAATTGAAAGCACACCCAGCACACTCGGTAAACCTAGTTTATAAGCCTACGTTCACCATCATAGCATGCAAATATAGGCATATTTTAGGAATGATAATATATTTTTCTTACAATACGAAATACCTTCCTCTACAACCCTCTTACCCGAATGAAATACAAAATGGTTAAAGTAATGATGTATAATATCACAACGTTGCATGAAAAAAATATATCCACCTCCACTTAAATTCTATCATTTCTGATCATCTTTTAACAGTATAAAAATATGAATATATATATATATATATATCAATATAACAGATGAAGTAAGTAGATTATTCAGTAGTTTTTAAAGATATTGCTCGAAAATAACAACATTACATCATCGCTGGAGATAGGTTCTTGTTTAGAATTATTATTTAAGTATTGCAAATTGCCAACACGATTTAAGTAGGATAGATTTCTTTATAATTAGCCAAACAATATTGACATTTTTATTTTTTAAGAGAAACATGAAAATGTTTTCTTGTTGTTGTTATCCGTCTACAAATACAATCGGGGCCCGTCTTGTAATTGATATAAATCTTAACTTGCGATTGATATCAATTGCAACTATGGACATACGAGATAGGAGACTGCAAACTTGCGATTGATTGGATGACTTGCGATTGATTTAGGATCAATCACGACTCTTTATAAGACAGGGCCTTGGTCTTGATTCTGCATGGTTACCATACATTTAATATACCTTCACAAAATGAGAATGCCCATTTAAGAGACACATCGATGTATCTTCTGGCAGTGGATCAGGACAATAAGTAGACTTTTCTATCCATGGTGAAAATAAGTAGACTTTTTGCTCTTAAATGGCTCTTAAACACATCGGTGTGTCTTTTGGCAGTGGATCAGGACAATAAGTAGACTTTTCTATCCATCGTGAAAATAAGTAGACTTTTCGCCCATTAATTGCTCCTAAACACATCAGTGTGTCTTTTGGCAGTGGGTGAGAATAATAACTAGACTTTTCTTTACATCATGAAAATAAGTAGAATTTTCCCATAATGCTCACATGTATGAATGTTTGAAATCATTTATGGCAAAATAATGTTTTGACTTTGGAATCAGTGTTTCAACTCGATGAATTTAGAAGCTCATATCAGGAGGGCAATACTGCAAATATAAGGCATTCCATCACATATACATCCTAAATACTTCTACCAGTTTATAATCTTTTTTCTTTTTCATTCATTCCTTTACAGTCACTCAAAATCATGAACATCATCATTCACCAAGTTCTTTAAGAGTTCTTCTATTACAAATACATGCACCAGATTAAAAATATTTCCTAGCATCTAACTTGCTACTGCTAAATACTGTATATAGAGGCATATTATACGGTCTAATCCTTACTTACACGTGTACTCCTAATTCGAACAGTGACTATGGGGTTTTAGGTAGGAGGCTGTTGTGAGCTTTGTGCAAGTCATGTGTCCTACCCTGTACATTGAAAATACAGCCAGAACCATGCCGACCCAAATAAGGTCCAGCAAGTAGGCCCAACATGGTTGCTTCCTCTACTGTACAGATTTCATTTCCGGCAGAAGTATACATTTGATATGATTTTAATCCTATGCTACATTCACCTGTAGTCCTACTGCAAGTTAACTCTTTGTGTGATCTGAGATGGCAAGTATTTTTTGGAGTCCGGATGTCATCCAGCAGTAATAGCTACAATGTAATCCTGGCAGTAAGGCAAGAAAGGTGTGTTCCCAGGAACTTAGAGGAAACTGTGTACGATTTCATCAGAATTCCATGGTGAATTGCTGTTTGGTCTACAACCCATTTGTCTACTACCCAATTAGTCTATTTACCATGTGGTCTACACCCAGCCAGTCTACTATCCACATGGTCTAATAATCATTTTGTTTACTTATCATTAGATCTAATGACCATTTAGGCTAATAGCCAATTAGTCAAATTCCCAGTTTGTCTAATGCCCATTTCGTCTACTATCCATATACCATATGTATAGTAGACGACTGGGTGTAGACCATATTGAAATAGACCATTGGGTAGAAGACGAACTTGTTGTAGACCAAACGGCAATAAACCGTTGTCACTAGAGAAGCAGGTATAGACCTGACAGCGAATAGTTGGGTATCAGAAACATCCTACAGGATGATTTGGGGGAGTGATCACAGTGGTGACATTCTTAAACAGCAAGAAAGGAGTTGGCATGAGGCAGTTGTTTCCTTAGAAACGTGGTTCTAGATGACCTTAGAGGGTTGCTCCGAAGGTTGAAGTTCATCAAAGCTCAAGTGTTAAGGCAGGTGGTGGTGAGGTGATGGCAAGGAAATAAAGGGTCTCAGAGGCCCTGTGCAGAATGATCTTGGGTGTGTAGGCTCCTAGATATAAGGTTCATCAAAGCCCCAAGCTGGGTGTTATTTGAAGACCATCATGCAGGATGACCATCAGAGTCACATTGTATTAAGGCCCTGAGGTTGATGTCGCTGCATGTGCAATTGATGTGGTGGTGTTGGTAGAGAACTGCGTGGTCTCAGGAACATCTTGCAGGAAGATCTATAGGGGTATGCGTCAGGAGTTACAGTTCTTAAAGCCCCACGCTGGGTGTTACCACATTTGCAATTGGTGTGGTGGTGATGGTAGGGCACTGCTGGGTCTAAGAATCATCTTGCAGGAACATCTTAAGAGTATGCATCAGGAGATACAGTTCTTTAAAGCCCTACGCTGGGTGTTACCACAGGCACAATTCGTGTGGTGGTGATGGGAGGGAACTGCGGGGTCTCAGAGACATCTTGCAGGAAGGTCTATAGGTGTATGCGTCAGGTGTTACAGTTCTTTAAAGTCCCACGCTGGGTGTTACCACATGCACAATTGGTGTGGTGGTGATGGTAGGGAACTGTGGGGTCTCAGAAACATCTTGCAGGAAGATCTATAAGGGTTATGCATCAGGAGTTAAAGTTCTTTAAAGCCCCACGCTGGGTGTTACCACATGTGCAATCGGTGTGGTGGTGATGGGAGGGAACTGTGGGGTCTAAGAAACATCATGCAGGAATTTCTCCGGTAACATGCGTAAAGAGTTACAGTTTTTTAAAGCCCCACGTTAGGTGTCACCACATGCGCAATTGGTGGTGTGGTG
This sequence comes from Strongylocentrotus droebachiensis, assembly GCA_035222895.1. Lineage (NCBI taxonomy): Eukaryota > Metazoa > Echinodermata > Echinoidea > Camarodonta > Strongylocentrotidae > Strongylocentrotus > Strongylocentrotus droebachiensis. The sequence continues at coordinate 8,204 of JAVYIG010009235.1, read as the reverse complement.
ATGGGAGGGAACTGCGGGGTCTCAGAGACATCTTGCATGAAGATCTATAGGGGTATGCGTCAGGAGTTACAGTTCTTTAAAGCCCCACGCTGGGTGTTACCACAGGTGCAATTGGTGTGGTGGTGATGGGAGGGAACTGTGGGGTCTCAGAGACATCTTGCAGGAATATCTATAGATATATGCTTCAGGAGTTACAGTTCTTTAAAGCCCCATGCTGGGTGTTACCACAGGTGCAATTGGTGTGATGGTGATGGGAGGGTACTGTGGGGTCTCAGAGACATCCTGAAGGATGATCTTGGTGGCAAAGGCAAGTGCAATGGCTACGATGGTGGTGAAGACTGAAGAGTAGCTCAACTCAAATCCAAACACCTAGCAGTAAAGTAGATACAATATGGACATGATTAAGGTTAATACCTTGTATACATAACCCAAAAGGTATAGAGCTTCTAAGTTAAAAAGAAAGTTGTGTTTGGTAAAGTTTAACATAATTTGTGAGCTATCCCATTCTTTATCCTTCCCATGTGGAAGAGTATCAAGGATGTCCCATGAAAAAATATTTCTCTTGAAAATTACCCTCATATGGCAGCTATAACTAATAATAATCTTTGGGCCAGATGTTGATGCCACATGTGTGTGGAATCCCATAAACCCATATCTGTGTACAGTGCTTTAAATTAAATCTCACATTACACAATTGCTCTTATGTGCCATATACATCTTCTTGACAGTTTCTTTCACAGTGCTACCGTATGTCAAGTACTCCATCTTATCTTTCATGCTCCATTCAATATTAACACATTATGAAGGTGGAATTTGTAGGGCTTACCGTTAGAGAGAGAGGAGATTGTTTGATGAAGGCAATGATCCTCAGTCTGTCTTCGGTCGGGCAGATGCTCTGATTGAAGGGGAAGGAGAAGAGAGAAACAATATCTTTCAGTCAAAAAGTCAAAATCGGAAACAGCTTTCAACGGGAAGATTAGTCCAGATCATGTCCGTTTTTATAAATATTTTTTCTTTGATCATCTTTGTCCTCCTCCCTTAGACCATCCCACACAGAGCGTGGTGTCTCCACTCCACTCCACTCCACTGCGCGATCCCCCCAAAACAAAAGGATCCTATCTCTGTTTTAGCAATGAAGGTGTGCAATTTTTCTCAGCTGATCACTGAGGCGTGCGACACAAAAACTGTCCAGGCAGTGGACTACGTGACGATCAGTATGTAAGATGAAATGATATAAAAAATCAGCCCAATATTGTGCTGGCACCAAGACATAATGAAGAAAACAGAAGCAGAGAGACATATTCCTCATCTTTAGATAATTTCTGCACAATTTGTGTCATACTTTCTATATGATCATGCCAAAATAGGAATTTAAAACATTGCATAATAGTGACAGTAATAACCCTCCATTTACCCCCCCCCCCCCCCAAAAAAAAAAAAAAAAAAAACTATCAATACCAAAGGTAGAACATTTCTGAGGCATCTTCTCGTCACACAATTCAAGAAAACTTACAAAACTATTAACCCATAGAATAACAAGCCCAAGATATCTTGGGCAGAAGCCAATGTAAAAGGAGCACAACTTAAAAAATAAAATCATTTTCAAGAGATTACATACTACTTTCAACACGAAAGACAGTCAATGCCTGTAAAACAACTACAGTACATCAATCACAACATGAAGGATCACAAGGTCTGCGGTTCAAGTCCCACCGCGGCACTAATGTCCTTTGGCAAGCCATTGATCTACATTTGCCACTCTCCATCCAGGTGTTAAATGGGTACCCGGTAGGATGCGAAAGCTAGATGTGCTTAGATTAGCAAGTGTGCGCTTGTCAAAATGACGCCTGGCTGGGAATGCTCCCCAGGTAGTGGAGAATGTGCATACATTGTGTGCGGGTTAGCCTGAATCCGATGACCGGGGTAATAATATGATCGCAGGACCCTCAGGGAGAACAGTATGAATACTGATGAGGCTACCCTGGGTAAACAAGACATATTATTATTATTATTATTAACAATCAACTACTCTTGGCCAGTTGACCTCTCACCTTTGGCACCTTGTGACCTTCACCATTGACCTCTGTAGGACCCGCACACAGCATGGGTAGGATGGCGAGGGGAAGGAGGAAGAGGAACATGTCGACGATGGAGGCCTCGTGGCTGATCCAGTAGAGGAGGTAGACGACACTCCAAAGGATGAGGAGGACGATCCAGCTTAGCAACCAGCGCTGGATGCAGTGGGATGTGGTCCGCAGACGACACTGATGGGGAATGACAGAGAAGAGTGAGACACGTCATGATCATCATAATTCAGATCTCCCGCCAAATTGGAAACGGTACAAATCAAATAGGCAAATCGAAACTATTCTATTTGTACTTGCCTGACTTCATGGAATACCAGAAAGTATACTTCAACACAACCATGACAACAGCAAGTTTGCCTTACGTTACTATCTTACTACTAATCATTAGTAGTTATTTAAATGACATTAGTAATGTCATTTAAATAATGTTACATTGTGTATAGCGCATTTTCCATATACATGTTCGAATGTGCTTTACAATTATGTTATTAACAGACAAGGTGACTTCTGAGATATTTTTTTTGAAGGTTTTGAGATATTGCTGGATGCGAAGCAATCTGGGTAGATTATTCCACAGTGTGGTAGTGCTCAGCAGTTGTGACTGCTTTAATAGTCACCAAGATAGTATGGGAAGCACTTTGGAAGATGGATGGTTTAGCATGATGCCTTGAGAGGAGCGAAGGGAGTACCGGAATGGTTGTCTGATATTTATTAGTTCAGATAGGTAGAGAGGAGTGAGACCATGGATGCATTTGAAGGTGAGACAAAGTATTTTGAAGTGAATCCGGGACCTGATGGGTAGCCAGCTGAATTGACTATGAACAGGTTTTATGTGACAGAACTTGGGTAAACCTGGGGCAAGTCTGGCGGTAGCATCTTTATTTCGCTGTAATTCGCTTGCTCAATGTGGGTTGCAGTGGCACCATAAATGTAGACAGAAGTTATTAACATTTGATCAATGTGTTAGATAAGCAAATAATATACGTCTTGCTTATATAACAAATATTCTGATAAATTCACAGCTGCAAACCATAAAGAAATGGAGGAATTACCTGAAGTCTCCAGTATTTTTCCAGTATCTCCTTGTTCTCTAAAATTTTGAGACCTGGTGCATGCTCAAATTCTGATGGAACCTGAGAATAGATGACAGAAACATAATGAACTGCAGCCAGTTACTATGATACAACCTACAGCTATGACATATGTTGAACACTAGTACCCTCTATTCTGATGGATTGTACCCCATTTGAAAAAAGTGCATACATTTTGTCTTCAGACAATAGTGGACGCATAGGTCTTCCCTCAAAAGATTTTTCCAAGTAACCTGATAGTATTTTACAAGTTCATCCATGATAATTTCCAAATCTCAAAATAAAAATTTAGGCACTGAACTGAAGTAAAAGAAATGCTAAATTCCTAGCAGCATAATATTTCCTGTATTTTAAACTGATTTGAAAGATGTGCAATGCTTAACTTTTTTAAAACTTTATTATGGCATTTCTCTATTTCCGTGTGATGGTTACAGATGCTCCATTTCGTTTTTTTGTCCTCAGTTAATTTTTACAGTCACATAGATAGATTTTGTCTCATGAAAAAAAATAGCAAAACCAAGGTTTAATACATTGAATGTGATATTTTTTGTGAGTTTTTTGTTGTCGTTGGTCTGTTTCTTTCCTTCAACTATATTAACTGATTTACCTGTCTCTATTTAAACAAGAAATTCTTCATATACCATTATGCCCTAACAGAAAAAGCAACTGTCGGCAAAACTGATGTAGTTATAGACATAAATATTGATTTAATAAGCAGTAAATTAATAACGATCGAAAACACTATGGGTGAAATTTAAAATTTAAAATAAATGTATTCTTGGGTAAGAATTATAAAAGATATTTAATAGACAACCTGTAATTTGGGCTCACCTCTGCAGTATAGCCCTGTCCACCGCCCTCCATGCCAGAGGCGAGAAGATTAGCCCAGACATCATGATTGGAGAGATCTCCATCCACAGAATCAATGCCCATGCTAGTGCGATGAAGTCTGGAGACGGACATCTTTCTCCGCTCATACTCGTTCATGTCCCACTCATCTGAAATTATTGAATGATTAAAGGTAATACAAAGTTTTGGGAAATTTTGAAAATTGGGTGGATAATGATTCTTTACAAATTTGATATATTTTGATGCCCCTGTGGATGTATTGTAAGTACTAGAAAATTTAGCCCCTAAAACACTTCTGCTTTCGAGAAAAAATAACTAATAACTATGCCTCCGTCATAGAGCAATTTTACAAACCAAAACAGAAGAAATTTTTCAAATTCAAGTTCAATTGTAATCCATTAACAGGTTCTCAGAATATCGTGATTACAAGCAATTTCTCATATACATATATGACCCTTTGATCTTTGACCTCATGACCCTAACATCTACTCAGTTCATTGGCTCTGCAAGATGTCCCGAGTTAAATAGTAATCCATCTGTCAGTTCTAATGAGAATGCGTTCACAAGCTATTTTTGCATACATGAGCCCATGACCTTTGACCTCATGACCCAAGAATCTACTCAGTTCATTGGCTCTGCAAGATAACATACATGATCTAAGTTTGCCAGGAATCCATCAATCTGTTCTAATGATAATGCGATCACAAGCTATTTTGCATACATAATGAGCCACATGACCTTTGGCCTTGACCTCATGACCCCAAAATCTAATCAGTTCATCGGCTCTGCAAGTAACGTACATGATCTAAGTTTGCCAGGAATCCATCAATCGGTTCTTAAGATAACGCGATCACAAGCTGTTTTTGCATACATAATGAGCCCTGTGACCTTTGACCCCAAAATCTAATCAGTTCATCAGCTCTGCAAGATACATACATGACCAAAGTTTGGCAGGAATCCATCAATCGGTTCTTCAGATAACGCGATCACGAGCTTTTTTTGCATACATAATGAGCCCTGTGACCTTTGACCTTTGACCCGTGACCTCAAAATCTAATCAGTTCATCGGCTCTGCAAGATACATACATGACCAAAGTTTGGCAGGAATCCATCAATCGGTTCTTCAGATAACGCGATCACGAGCTTTTTTTTGCATACATAATGAGCCCTGTGACCTTTGACCTTTGACCCGTGACCTCAAAATCTAATCAGTTCATCGGCTCTGCAAGATACATACATGACCAAAGTTTGGCAGGAATCCATCAATCGGTTCTTCAGATAACGCGATCACGAGAACAGGACGTACGTACGGACAACCCGAAAACATAATGCCTCCGGCTACTTCGTAACGGAGGCATAAAAATTTACTGGTGCTCCCGGTAAATGTTGATAAATTTGAAATAGCGCCTACGGCCGTACAATGGGAGCTGCGACCCTGAAAATCTCAGAATATGTAGCTGTGATATATAATTTCCGAACGGTAATAGCTAATCGGTCGATTTTAGTCAAGAAACATTGGTTTATAGCTGAATGAATATCTTGACCTTGAGAGGGAGCTATACAACATAAAGAGTTTATTATTTAATTTCATAACTTTAGACTCGATTTCAATCGCGACAACGATCCATGAATTTTGTAGGATCGCATATATGCTTCCAATATGTTCATTTGAACCAAATTCATGACCCCATACCAAAACTTTGTATTACCTCTAAATGATCATACTGATAAAAAAATAAAAATAGAACTTGTGTAGAATGTGAGCCCTTTGTAGATTGACGTTGCATCTGATCAACACTTTCGTGATACAAATATTTTCAGGGCTTAGACTCTGATGACCAGCAGCTTTCCAGCAGCTTTCCCAACACTGTCACTGCAGATTGCAAAAATTGTTAGTCCCCTCAATTTTGTCTTCAATCAACCTGAAACCTACCGGTACACTAGAACCTAAACTGAACTTAACCCGATACCTCAGCTAAAACCTAACCTGACTCCTAAGCTGAAACCAAAGTTCAAGACAAACCCTATATAGCCAGATGTAAAGGTCACTCAGATAGGACGTTAAATGGAGGCCCGTGTAGAGGAGGGTCATCACCTTTGCACGTTAAGAACCCACTGCACTATTCGTATTATAAGAGTAGGGGTAAACCCCGGTGTAGTGGTCCACCTGCACACCCCAGTAAATACATCTGCAAGAATCTTCAGTATTGAAGGAGGCAGATTATTCATAAGAAGAAGAAGAAGAATGTTGCTGGAGCACATGTTGAATCATCGAGCACATACATGTACTTGGACTTATATCCAAAGTCCGTTGGAAGCGCACAAAGACCTTACCGTATATCATGCGTTGTACAAAAATGGAATATCATGTGTTGGCTCAGTCAGTAGAGCGTCCGCCTCACAACCAGGAGGTCGTGGGTTCGAACCCCGGCCGCGTCATACCAAAAGACGTTAAAAGACGGGAGTTGCTGGTACCTTGTTTGGCGTTCAACAATAAGGGGATAGAGCAACGTCGATCTAGCGCTGCTCAGTGGCTGCCGGGCTCACGATCAATTGGGCAAAAAGAATTTCCATTTTCGGTTTAATAAAATTTGGAGTGGACTTTAAAAGATTATTATTATTATTATTATTATTTATTATTGTCACCTTCCAGATCTTTGATGACGTCCTCTGTGGTTGGTGAGCCTAGATTCTGATAGCCACCAGCCATTGCAGCGCTGTCATTGAAGCTTGCATTGTTTGTCCCCTCATATTGGTCTTCTGCAAGGCTGGTTGTATGGCGCCGTCGTCGACCTCTTTGGTGCTGGTAATTTTTGATGTGGCAGATCATGGCATCCTCGTCTAACTCAAGGAGAAAGTGACGAACACCTATAAACAAGATTAATATAGCGAGAAAATTAGTCTGTCTTTTTGGTTATAATAATAATAGATCACATTTATAACGCGGCTTATACATTGTTTCTAGGCGCTGTGGTGCTGTTGTCCCAGCAGCCATTAAGTGAAGCAGTGTCCTTACACAAAATAAAAGCCGGGACGACAGTACCACAATTACACAATATTATTCAGTACAAAATTTCAGTATGTTATGCTATGTAACGTTACAAAATTACAGTTTATGAAATGCATTATATCATATTTGTTTACCCATAGAAAATTAATTGGTTTAATCATAATGTATGCATTACAGGTATTTTTTAAGGGAAATGGTGTTGAAATAGACTGAAAGAATTTCTACTTACTTATTGTGTGTGTGCGACATACAGACAAGCACACCACTGCTACCAGCATGTTCCAAACAAAGGAAAAAAATGTCAATCCAACAAGACAAGAATATTGCAAATGGCATATCCACGGTGATATAGAGACAGAAACACAGGTTTGTTCTTCAAATAGATTGAAGTTATCGAATTGTAAAGGCCGATGAACATCATACCGAGCAGGCCGATGATAAAGGCCGTGTTTAATTTAAGGAAGGTCTTGGTGTGCAGCCTCACGCTCTGCACCGAAGAGTCTGTTTGTGAAGAGGCGGAAGGCAAGGTTGTTGGCGTAGACACTGACGGCGCAGAAGCCCATGGCCATGATGATATTAACGGTGCCGTTGAGGGAATCAAAGGTGGTGTTCTGCGAGACGATATCCGCCACCGTGTACCAGGTATAGTTGATGAAGTAACCGACGTGCATATGAGAGTCAGAGTGTAGAGGAGGGTGGCAAACCAGGGCTTGTCTTTGGGGTGTGTTTTGATCCCCAGGGATTTTGGCGATGATGTACCAGAGCCAGCGGGGTAAAGGGCGAGACTGCTGCATGGTGCCGGAGCGAACCTCATGTGCTGGAAGAGATGAGAAACCGTCCTGCTGAATAGTGGGTGTTGCTGCTGCTACCTGTTGCAAACCTGATATGGTATTCATTTCGGCTATTTTTATGTATCTTTTCAGTGATGAATAGCTGTGAAGAAATTAGCACTAACAAAGTTGTTAAATGGGCACACAGTCTTATTGAGAAGTAACAGACATCTATGAGAATAAGAGACCATCCCTTGCTATAAATCTGCCTGATATATTGTTTAAAGACAATCCAATGACTCATGTCACTAAACAGTCTTCTTCTAAAGCGGTGCTTCTCAACCTTTTTTTTTTTTTAAAATCATGGCCCACTTTGGCTGTTAGAAGTTTTTGAGGC
>JAVYIG010009234.1:20000-80390 GCA_035222895.1 Strongylocentrotus droebachiensis | reverse complement strand
AGCAGATCGATATCGACCACTAAATGTATATCACGACGATTTCATCACTTCTTTATCGATAAAAATACCCTCAAATTATTCACGAGCAGGGGCGTAGACAACGGGGGGGGGGATGAGGGGGATGCATCCCCCCACCTCACAAGGTGGGGGGATGGCATGTACAATCACCCCCCCCCCCCCCCAGGTTTTGGGGAATGATATTTGCTTACTTAATAAGTCATAATGATGATAATAATAGTAATAATAATAATGATAACAATTATAATATTAATAATAATAATAATTATGATGATGATAATAATAATCCTCATCATTATTGTAATTGTGTTTATTGTTATTAGCCGCATTCACACGGTGAAAGCCAATTCAGACGGTAAAAAAAAGAAAATCTTACAAGTATTTTGTGGTTATCTTGTGGTTTGGAAACCACAAGATAACCACAAGATTAAACAGGCGCGGATCTACGGGGGGGGGGGGTTTAGGGGTTTAAACCCCCCCTTGGGCCGCCCAAAAAACAAAAAACAAAAGGAAAAAAAAAAAGAAAAAGAAAGAAAGAAAAAAGAACGCACGCTGGAGAGAAACCCTTTCAAGTGTAAATATTGTGAGAAGATATTCAACTCATCTGGTAACTTAACCAAACACATGATAACTCTGGATATAACTGTGTATTTAACTGTTACTTGATTTAAAAAGACGTTATCATGCACTGCTTTTTATGGTCTCCATTGTGTTAATAGATGCCAGGAAAACATCACTTACGGGGTTCAAATAAACACCCAAAAAAAAATCGGCTCGCCGCTTTGCGGCTCGTGGACGATGCTCTGCATCGTCATTATTTTGGTCACCCCCCCCCCCCCCCCTTAGCAAAAAGCTAGATCCGCCCCTGAGTTATCCCCCCCCCCAGGTGTACGAACCTGTCTACGCCACTGTTCACGAGATAGGCCTTTCTTTATTCATATGGGAGATTTTAATATACATCTTCTTGATGAAAATCAAAATTTGTTCTGCAATGAATTTCTGGACTCATTATCCTCGCAATCCTATATAATTACCTCTCATAAATAAGTCTTCTCGAATAACAAAGACAAGAGCCTCGCTCAAAGATAATTCATTTACAAATATGTGTGTTCAAGCTATTTCTAGTATCATCATCTTTGTAGGTGACCATTTTCCAATTTATTCTGACTTATCAATCACGCAATTATCTAGAACACGGTATGATTTTAATCCAGGTTGTCGTAAGTTAACTGGTAGAAATATTGATAAATGTAAACAAAGCTTAAGTTTACTTGACTGGGTTGAGTTCGTTGACGATCAGCCATAGACAAAAATCTTCATGCATGGCTGATTTTCAACGAAACGGAGTTAAGTCTTTGGTCAATTATGCTTGTTGCTACGGCAGACGGCCAGTGAAAACGAACTTTTAAAATCGAATTATGGAAATGCAAGCATCACTTTAAACTAACAGAACTTTGTTATTCCCGACTCATTTTTCCTGATATAGGTGTCATATGAAAGGATAGAAACTGAACTTTCTAGAAATGTGATTTTCTCTTTGAAATTCAAATACCGTCCGCAAAATGACTTTTTGGTTTCCTCTCTTCAAAATGATTTTAATCGCTGATGCGTGAAATATGCATCAAATGAAAGAGGAGGATCTAAGCTTTACAAATATGTGTCATTTTTTTAATTACAATTGTGATTAAGTTATGATAAAATTCAATTTAAAATGTTTAGAAATCACATTGCTAGAATATTAGCTCTGTCATATTAAAACAGTACGTCTCTGGATCTACTCGTACTTACATTCAATTACTTCAGCCAAAGTAAGCAGGTACATGTATTGTAACTTCTAAGCTCTTAGAAACTATACTCTACTATACTCACTTTAATTCTAATTCTACTTTGAGTTGCTACCACACATTAACTCTAATGGACATGGGTTGCACATCATAAATATGCAACAGTCCATAACGATATAGATCAGAGATGCGGCACATTTGGCACCTATGGTTACTTCAAAGCACCAACAAATCAAGTTTGTAAACCCCAGGGGGAAACTCAGATTTTGTTTGGACGGGGGTGTGCCTCTCAAGCCTTAAGACCCCTACCCATTTTGTCTCAAGTAAAGCCCATTTTTCACAATGTTGGGGTGTTAGCAAATCAAACACACGAAAATCTTGGAAACTTTGAAAAACCGGACCCATGTTTACGTTTTTTTTTTTAATGGGACCCATTTTCCGGGATTTTTCGTGAACAAGTGACCCATTAGAGCAGCACACCCCTGTATGTCTTGATATGTGAGTACCCCCCCCCCCCGGTCTTAAACCTCATTTCCACCTTAATAAGTCAACGTTTTAAAAAAAACATGACAAGGGCTGTCCAAATGAAGATTTGGATCTCGAACCGCAAATGTTACTCTAAATACAGTTAACATTTAATATTATAATAATTATGGAAAAAACAACATTGATAGTATAACAATATCTGTACCTAATCCTTTTATTTCTACTTGAAATAGGCTTACTTTTGTTGTAATACATCCTTCATATTGCATAATTATCATAGAGCACTTTAATGCTTCCACTTCAAAGAGTGGAGGTACAAAAATAGAATTGTCTATACTGATTGAGATGACATTTATGCAATAAATAAAAAAAATCTTCAATAAAATATATACAGTCAAGAATTCAAACACATGAAAAGCATTAAGTGATCTTAACACCTATAATTAAACTATGGGTAATAATATTAATTAATACGTTTCATGTCTGATGGAAATGGATGAACGACGTGTGCAACCTCATCCAATGACAAATCTTCTATAAAAACTAAATCACCAGAATTACTATGAAGAAGACCAAGAGGTTTCAGAAAAGGAAAGGTCTTCTGAAGCCTTCGCTTTAAATTATAAGACTTTTAACCTGGGATTTCTTTCCCTCTACCTCCTTCACACACTTCTTTAACAATGCAAACAATTTCTGTAATCTTAACACCTCTCAACCCTTCACTACTCTTACATCTACGATTGATTTACAGAAATGATCATGACTTTTCATACAATTTCTTCTCAAGGTTTTCTTCCCTGTCCTTTTTGTGAGAAACCTTGTATACTTCCGGTAGCAGCTCATGTTTATCAAGTGATATCTCACTTCCAAGGCGAAAGGGTCCTTCCTATGAATGACTATCAGAATCTTCTCATCTTTGTGCATTTCTGCAGAAAGTAATAGCTTATCTGCAGAAATTGTTTCACACCGAGTTAATTTTTCCTTCTTTCTTTTCCTTATAAATGCTCATGAGCTGTTTTGTCTCTTCTAAATATGATACACTGTAGTGGAAGAATATGCCGAACTCTTGGCTGAACACAATTGCTCATCTGATTGCCTTGGTCAAAGTTATCGGATCTTCGAAGGTGGCTCCTTTATCACTGATTCCTCTCCCTCATGTGGAACATCGTTGGGTTTTGTTGTGGCTGAAGCAAGTTTTTAAAGACAAAAAGAGAAACAGGAAAAGAAATTACTATTGTTCCAAGCTTTTCATGCAATGAAGGAAATACCTCATATACAATTCGAACACATGTTCAGTCCCCTTCCAAAAAAAAAGAAAACGCAAATTGTCATTGTGGAAAAAATAATTTGTCAACATCTTTAAGAAGATTGAAAGCTGAATAACTGTTTCATAATGCGGACTTGTTGATGTGTTCAATGATCACCCGAGCTATTTTCTGAGTGGCATTACTATTAGCTGAATCAAAGTGTTATTATTTGTAATGTCCACCCAATAATGTTTGTTCAAACTTTAATATGTCATTAGACATTTATATTACTCATACCATACGAGGTCAACCATAAACAGTTATCACCTTATCTTTATGTATGAGCACGGAGATTCAGAACTCGCAGTGACACAGAAGTGCATACAATGAATAAAACTGGGACAGTTGCCAGGAGAGGCAACAACCAAGATTTATTTTTTCTTTTTAAGTAGCTTTTTTCGAAGATGGTTGTGAGTGAAATTTATTGTACGATACGTTATACTTTACTGTCATTCAGATGTCACCAATTGTAACTAAAGTGGAGCCTTTGAGTGACTTCAAGTATTTTACAATGATGTTAGAAAATCAGTAAAGGTGGTCTTGTTTCCACTTCTAGTAATAACTATTATTTATAAGAACCTAAAGGCCCAAGCGCAGGCCTAACTTTGTTTTTCTACGTGCGTGTTAAAGTGTCTGCTTATTTCAAAATAGCTACAGATCTATTTTTATATTCTTATGATTTTCATGAAGATAGCCTTCCTACATGTATAGTGCCTGTATATCTTATGAAGGGAATACTTAGTATGTGGGTAAAATCAAGTGATTTTTAGAGATGAGCCCACTCAAGAGAACGCGATACATTAACAGAAACACAAATACTAATGCATGGGACTGTGATGTGAAAAACTGGGCCAACAGTCATGTATACTTACTTACTTGGTATATTTGGTTGATTAGCCCTCTTTTCCTAAGGGAAAGGCTCTCAATTGACTCTTAAAAGTTGATCATTGATCATTTGGGATAAAATAAAGCACTTCCTAGGTGGGGACTACGGAACTGAACAATTTTGAGGCTTGGCCCATGGTCTATAATTCTTGCAAAGTTCTACAGAACTTTCCAAAATATTAGAAAAACTCGTGTATACACGAACTATAAATGTCCTTACACAAAACAATTTACTTAGTGATGTCCAATCTGGATTAAGACAGTTACATGCCACAAGTAATGTTATTGTGATTGCTTGTGAGGCTGAATAATTACAATGACTCAGGTTTTTGTACGGGAGTGTCAGTTTCGTCTCCAAGGCGTTTAATAATTCGCTGTACCCTCACTCCGTAAAAATGGGACATGATAAAGCATAACAGGAATGCATAATAAGTATGTGTTCATGAATATAAGTTTCACAATATTAAAGCAGCTATAGCATTCTACTAAATCGAAGGCATTGTCTGAATTCAGTGTCTAACTCCTTTTCGTGTTTGCTTGTAAATCCTATATAATAAGTCAGACACTTGACAAATCTCTCTGCACTTTATGTAGAATGTCAAAGCTAACACACAATTAAACTTACATCATCTTTATCATGTCTAAATCAGATTTAACACGGTTTCAACTCAAAATGTGACCATATTTAACGAGCTTGAATGACTTTATCATAGTCAAGGAACCAGGGGGGATGCAGCCCCCCCCGGGATTTACGCCCCTTGAAGTAGGGGGGGGGTGGCCTGTAGAAACATCCCCCCTGATATCATCCCCCCTGAAAAAAAATGCTTATTGAGCGGTCGACTGAGTCGTTGCGATTTTTTGGAGACCAAAAAAAAAAAAAAAAGTGTCCTCTTACCCCCCCCCCCCCCCCCCCCGCTTATTCAGCGGTCGGCTGAGTCGTTGCGATTTTTTGGAGACCCCCCCCCCCCCCGCTTATTCAGCGGTCGGCTGAGTTGTTGCGATTTTCTAGAGACCAAACAAAAAAAAGTGTCCTCTTAGCCCCCCCCCCCCCCCCCCCCACCCCCCCACCCCACCTCCGCTTATTCAGCGGTCGGCTGAGTCGTTGCAATTTTTTGGAGACCAAAAAAAATAAATAAAGTTATTATTATGTAATGACATATTAAATTTTCAATAGATATCTCTGGTTAGGTAATTGTACTATCATATGTATGTGTACACAGTTTACACATTTGCCATACAAATTAGTGCTGCTACTGTGTAAGTTTCATACAATGTAAACAACTTAAAAACTACTTTTTTTTACATTCCTTTATAATGTTCAAATATGTGTTTTGACAACCCTCTGTGCCTCCATAATACTGTAGAAACAGCCAGGCGCGGATCCAGGGGGGGGGGGCCGAGCGTGCCTTGCCCCCCCCCCCCCGCAAAAAAAAAAAAAAAAAAAAAGGAGAGAGAGAGAAGGAAAAGAAGGGAAAGAGGAGAGAAAGGGAAAAAAAAGAAGAGGAAGAAGAAAAGAAAAGAGGGAAGAAGGAGATCGGGGGGGGGGGGGGACTTGCCTCCCCTCCCCCCCCCCAATAAAAAAATAAAAGAGAAGGAAGGAAAGGGAAAGAAAAAAGATAAAGAGGAGATAAAGGGAAGGACAAAATAGAAAGAAGAAAAGAAGGGGGATATCAGTTTTGCAATTTTCCCGCCAACAAGTTGTGGATCGGGGGGGGGGCAAAAGACCCTAGCCTCCCCCCCCCCCCCCCCGTCCCCGCTAAAAAAAAGAGAGAAGGAAGGAAAAGGAAAAGAGGAGAGCTAAAAGGGAACCAAAAAGAGGAAGAAAAAAAGAAAAGGGAGAAAAGAAGCGGAGATCAGTTGCGGTTAATCCCGCCAACAATGTGTGGAGCGGGTTGGGGACCAAAATTACCGTGCCCCTCCCCCCCCCCCCCCAGCAAACCTAAAAGAGAGATAAGGAAGGGAAGGGAAAGTGAAAGAGGAGAGAAAGGGAAAGAAAAGGGGGGCTACTGGCGTACTGATAGGGGAGGGGGGGGGGGGGCTTTGGAGAAATATAATTCAAACGTGGTTTATTTATAATTCCATAACGGTGGTTTACAAATAATGCTGAAATGAGATAATTTTCCTCACTTCATGCGTTTGTTGGAAAATGACAAATTCCTAAATTTACAGCCAGGCAAGAAAATGCTTCTTGAGATGCCTACATATCAGGGCCCGCGGAACGGCGGGGATCGGGATCCTCGAGCCCCCCCCCCCCTCTCCCACACTTTCTTTGAAAAAGTATATTAAAGAGAAATAGAAAGAAAAAGAGCGAGAAAGAAAAAATAGTTAACTGCCAGTGTCACATTATAATGGGGTATCAAAATATGCTCATCTGACCATGATTAAAACTAATGCCTAAAATCCTAAGAGCTCTGCCCCCTGGATTCCACCTAGGGCCCTAAGGCGGGCCCTTAGATGCTCATATGACGGTCATTTAATGCCTAAAACCCCTGATTTCTGGGGGCTCTGCCCCCTGGACCCCACGCCAAATAGTGTCCTGCTAGTGTCACAAATAATAAGGTATCAAAAATGTTCATCTGACCGTAATTAAACGCCTAAAACCCCTGAGCTTCTGGGGGCTCTGCCCCCTGGACCCAACCAAGAGCCCTTAGGCGGGCCCCTCGATACTCATCTGACCGTAATTGAGTGCCTAAAACCCTTGAGCTTCCGGGACTCCGCCCCCTGAACCCCAAGCCAATTAGTGACCTGCCATTGTAACAATTAGGTATCAAAATAATGCTCATCTGACCGTAATTAAATGCCTAAAACTCCTGAACTTCCGGGGCTCTGCCCCCTGGACCCCGTCTAGGGCGCTAAGGCGGACCCCTGAATGCTAATCTGACCGTAAATTAAAACCTTAAACCCCTGAGCTTCCGGGGCGGACAAGGTATCAACATATGTTCATCTGACAGCAGGCGCGTAGCCAGGAGGGCGGTGGGGGTGGTCCCCCAATAAACGCCGGCCAAAAAAGAGAGGAGTGTAAAGGAAGAGGACGTAGGAAGAAAAGGGAATAGACAAAGAACATATTTGAAATTCAGACAAGAAATAAGAGTCGAGAACGGTACAACGAATCGTCTTCTTTCTCTAATGAATTAATGAAACGTCAAAGCTTCCGCGCTACGCGCGGGGGGGGGCAGGGGGGAACTTAATTCAGACGAGGATAATTTTCGGAAACGGTACAACAAATCGTCTTCTTTCTATAATAATTTAATGAAACGTCGAAGCTTCCGCGCTTCGCGCGGAAGGGGGGGGGATTGATTTAGACAAGGATTAAGAGTCGAGAACGGTACGACGAATCTTCCTCTTTCTCTAATGATTTAATGAAAAGTAAAAGCTTCCGCGCTTCGCGCGGGTGGGGGAAACTTAATAATTTTCGGGAACGGTACAACAAATCGTCTTCATTCTCTAAAAATTTAATGAAACGTCGAAGCTTACGCGCATCGCGCGGAAGGGGGGGGGGATTGATTTAGACAAGGATTAAGAGTCGAGAACGGTACGACGAATCTTCCTCTTTCTCTAATGATTTAATGAAAAGTAAAAGCTTCCGCGCTTCGCGCGGGTGGGGGAAACTTAATTATTTTCGAGAGCGGAACAACAAATCGTCTTCATTCTCTAAAAATTTAATGAAACGTCGAAGCGGGGGAAAAACTGAATTTAGACAAGGATTAAGAGTCGAGAACGGTACAACGAATCGTCTTCTTTCTTTAATGATTTAATGAAACGTAAAAGCTTTCGCGCTTCGCGTGGGATGGGGTAAACTGAATTTAGACAAGGATTAAAAGTCATAACGATACAACGAATCGTCTTATTTCGCTAATGATTTAATGAAACGTAAAAGCTGTATTCAGACGAGGATTATTTTCGAGAACGGTACAACGAATCGTCTTCTTTCTCTAATGATTTAATGAAACGTACAAGCTTCCGCGCTTTGCGCGGGAGGGAGGAGGGGAAAAATGAATTCAGATGAGGATTATTTTCGAGAACGGTACAACGAATCGTCTTCTTTCTCTAATGATTTAATGAAACGTACAAGCTTCCGCGCTTTGCGCGGGAGGGAGGAGGGGAAAAATGAATTCAGGTGAGGATTAAGAGTCGAGAACGGTACAACGAATCGTCTTCTTTTTCTAATGATTTAATGAAACGTAAAAGCTTCCGCGCTTTGCGCGGGAGGGGAAAAACTATTTCCCGACCAGTAGACACGTACGGAAGGCGGGGGGAGGGGGTTAGGGGGTTGACCCTCCCCCCTTCGGTTTTTTATGTGTGTATTTTGGAGCAACCCCCCCCCCTTTTCTGTGTTTTTTTTTTTTTTTTTAATTTAAAAAATAATAAAAAAATATGCCAATGGCTGACCTAAAAAAGGTGACCTCACCCCCCCCCCCAACGGAACAAAATGTCAAATTTTCAAATTTCGAGACCAAAAAAAAAAAGTGTCCTCTTCCTCCTCCCCCCCCCCCCCCGCTTATTTAGCGGTTGGCTGAGTCGTTACGATTAAAAAAAAGTGGCCCCCCCCCCTAAGAAATCCTGGATCCGCGCCTGGAAACAGCTCTCAGGAACAAAGGATGCTCCAGAAAACCACAGATTTTCCTCACAAAACAGAAATCATGATACAAACATGATCATTGCAAATCAGCCAACAACAGGTGGCGCCAAACCAGTTTCTGACCTTCAAACTAGAAAAACTTTAAATAAGAACTGTCATAGGAATCTTTGACCAAACGCCCTCTGTAGTTCTATTATTGCAATGTCAAGCTAAATCAATAGATACTAAATAAAATGACTTTAACTGGCAAATACAAAATTACAACTTTCACTTATTAATTAAATCGTTAGCGCAATTGATGACTGTTGTCTCATAATAGGTTTATTTCTAGACTTCGACACAAATGGCCTTGAAATTCTTTTGTTCCCACAATAGCCTTTTATTTTTACAAGACAACATTCTTAAAATTGATGATTTGTATAAATCTTGGTTCCTCTGTATCTTTATGTTCCAACTAATTACAAATGAGTGGACTCTCCCGATTTCCTCCATTTTTCAAAAATAATAAGGAGATACATTTATACCACTCTACACAGTCGAACCAATTTCACCCTACTCGATGGGAACAGCTGCTGCTTTGACACACAAAAACTATCATTTACACCGTTTCAGTATTTTGAAATAACATGGTAATGCAAATTTTAAATTCTTATGATCAAATCCTGTTGAAATATTACCCAAACTTTAAAAGGGAATATTAATTTACTTTGAATGATTTTCCTCTCGGAAAATTATTCGTGATTTTTCTTTTCGTCAGTGGATTCATGACGTAAAATGCAGAGCAGGTTGTCAGATACACTGCATGCAGAAGGCCGTTATACTGGCATTTAAAAGCTGCTACGGCCTTCTAGTTCTAGCAGGCCTAGATTCGAGACCAGATGTTCCATGGCCCTTCGATCTTGGATCGTGTATATCCGTCGGGACGAAAACAACAAATCCTTGTAAAATCGATCATCTCCCTTCCTGTCACTAGCACCTCAATATGAAAACCAACAAATGCTCTTATCCCACGATCCTGCACCGTACCTCGTCATATCTATATCCATTTAAGAATCATAGATCATTTCACTTCGCATCAGAGCTGCGATCATCACTAAACTATCATCTTCTTTCGTCTCGCATTCGGTAGAAACAGAACATAACAGTGATAATGATGTGCAAGGCTGTCGTCGCTCTTTTGGTGGTAGCGGGGCTCGGGGTAGCCTCGGCTGCTCTCGCCTCCGAACCGAACCTCCCTGGCTGTTACCCTCAATGGACCGCGGAACTTCCCCGACCGGACTGCAGCGACTGCTCTAAGAGTAGTCATGCACAGGAAACTTGGCAGTGCTGGAGCGGCATGTACTACATGTGAGTATTTTTTCCACTTTCCCATATATCGACAAATCCAAGTATCCTCTTTTGTAACCGACCACAACTGAATAATTGCCTATCGGATTAGAGTTAATATCTAGTCTATTCACACCGTGGGGCTATACAGGAAATTGATACGAAACTCGTATAACTTAACATCGAATAAAGAAACATCATTTATGTAACGCCAAAAGAAACATCGTGTATGCAAGAGATCAGTTGATACAATTACGTTTACTGTGAGCTTTGTTGCCCAAAAGCCCCCTCCAGAATAACTTTTACGGCTTTCTCGTACGATGCGACGTTCATATAGAATGCAGACTTCCATTTAGGCCTACTTTTTTTTCGTTCTAAACGATGTGGAAACATCCCTATTGCTATGCGAAGTTTCGTTATAGAACGTTCGGACGATAACAAATATCGTATAGCTCTGGCTCTTGTAATGGATAAATTACTACACGATTAGTTTTGCTGGTATAAACTGGGGTAAGATAAGACACAATTTTTAAAGTGAATAGCCACATTACTTTGCCCCGACCCCCATCATAAACAAAAATCCTCTTTGTGGGCTTGCCTTGAACCATACTGCATGGCCCTACAAAGGAATTTCTCATGTTGGATAGCAGGGGAAATCGCAATGAATTATTGATAATTTATTGCATCTTCTTTGTTTTGTTGTATTTGTGGGGGCGGCGACGTACCCTAGCCCCGCTGCGTACAGTCATGATTCAGTGGCTACGCAATGGCCTCGTTACTGTGGGGCCCTAGAATAAAAACCGTGTCGATCAGCTATATTAGTGCCCTTTTGTGAGGCATTAATCCCCGTTACTGTCAGCTATGACTTAAGGACGTAGGTCCCCTATTTGATTAGCACAGTAGCACACCCATGATTTAGCAGTCACGCAAAATAAACACTCGTAAATGTATTAGGAATAAATCATTGTCAAAATGATTCCATAAATTGGGGTAAAAAAATTAATCCACCTTTATGATCCACAGTGTACATGACTGTAAACAAAACACAAAAGTAACTAACCCCTACCCCTGGCAACCCCCAAGGGGGGGGGGTGGAGATGGTAACCACAACTTTACCTCTTTTTTTCTCAAGAGGAAGGGGGTGTTGAGTAAGAAAATAAAATAAAACGATTTTATTTTGAGGGCTCACTACCCCACCCCTCCCCGTTGAGCGAAACAAAATTGCACACGATCTCCCTCGAAGCAGTTCCTTAAAGTTGACAGCCCTGTATGTTAGGTTGAAATAACGGTCTGTGCCCCCTCCCCCCTATTGGAAAATCCTGGAGCCGCTACTGGCTCATGATGAGGTGGTGAATTTCAGTGACGTAGAGCTGCAGCTGTTCAAAAATCTATGGGCATTCACGATTATTGCCGTTTCCGCGGAAAATTCCGATAATACATTTACGTATGGTGGGTTTAATTTCGCGGACCAGCATCAGTGTCTTGCTTTCGTAGAACTCTAATATCACAAATGTTAATATAATAATTGTTTTTTAACTTTGAACCAAGGTTCTTGCCTTTGTTTGAATATTATGTTATATAATTCTTTATCTTTTATTTAGTGTAAAATACCAAAGCTTTGTATTTAATCACAGAACATAATTATTTACCCTAGATGTAGAATAGCTTGTTGGTTAAGTATGTATTCAATAGTTATTCATATTTATTCATGACATTCTCATTCATTGCTGTGATACTATTGTGTGTTAGTGGTACCAGACACGATTAGCATTTTTTTTCCTGGTCCCATGTATCCTTTCAATGTTAACCATTTACATTTGATTGTTATATTGATGCACTTTTTGTTTGGATAATAAACTTCAAACTCATTTGAAGAAAAAATAGGAATGTTACATTCAATCCATTTCACATATTCTACACAAATTCATTTACATCAATGAATACGAGAAAAGCGCCCAACTTTTACACTACAAATGGGTGCAACTAGACAATTTATCGTCACAAGAATTCCGGCGATATCGCGATCAAAAAAAAAAACAGCTGATTAAAATTTTATAAAAAAACAAACAAGGAGAAAGAGAAAGGCGAATGCAAAATCCGCCCCTTTTAGGGGGTAACCTCACAAGTGTGTATCCTTATTTACTACAATTTTGTTCTCAATATATTTACCTCCAAGTGGAATAACCAGCAGGAGTAAGGTAAATCACCTCAGCATTGAACACAAATCACGATAATTATTCTCTACCTTCTCTGGAATGTGCTCTGTTTACGGTGTGATACATGTACATCTATTTTACCGTTTCAACTTAAATGCATTTTAAATTCTGAATTAACTTTTGATTAACATGTAAACATACATGTAACCCGATACCGTAAGAAGGGTATCCCCCCCCCCCCCACTTCCCCTCTACTTTCTCTCTCCCCCCCCCTCTCTCTCTCTTGCTTTTGCCTGAATTTTCTAAATTTCTTCTACGTGCGGTGGCTGAAAGGAGCCCATGAGTTTCTTGTACGTGTTCTAGTACAAGTGCTAAGTAATGAATTTTCTTGTTTTTATTTCTTATCTGTGTTTTGTCTCGATCTTATTTCCAATGAATGTATACGTATGTACAATTGATTCAGTTAACTTCCTGATTGATGCTACCTGTACTAAATCGGTTATTACATTCTATTGCGAACCATCTCTAATTCTACTATACAACAAATGTCATGTCATTCCAGTTCATCTACTGGATTCTCCGTTACTCACCTGTTACTTCATGTTTTATCAATGACTAAACCTCTATTATCTAATGTTGGTAATGATCAACAACTTTTACCACCTGATAATTCACAGGCATCCTCCTCTTACATAACTACAGATAACGTTCGTCATGAAGCTGACACGGCTGAATATTTAAATTTATGCACTGCTGAGTTGCAACTGAACATGGACTCATGTGAGTCATTGTCAGGCAGCAAACATTCACGCTATTTTACAGAATCTCAGTTCATTGATCATTTTTCAAAGGCTGTCAATAAACTATCTTTTCTACAATGCAATATCAGAAGTCTCGGTAAAAATTTTGACCAGTTTCAACTACTCCTGGACAAAATTAAATATGATTGTTCATTCATTGGTATTTGTGAAACCTGGATTAAATCTAACTCCTCACTATTTTTTATTGATGGCTACACTCTTGTCACTAATAACAGGAAAAACAAAACTGGCGGCGGAGTTGGCTTGTATATTTCAAATGATTATGCATCCAAAATACTTAATGAATTAACCATCATGTCTGATATATTTGAAAGCATATTTATAGAGATCGAAGTTCCTGGAAAAAAACATATCGTTATTGGTGAAATCTACAGGCCACCTCAAAGTAATTTCATTGAATTTCTTGAAATTGTTCAGACTATTTTATCATCACCTCATATTGCCAACAAGATGTGCTTTATAATGGGCGACTTTAATGCCAACTTGTTATCGTGTGACTCAAATTCTCAGTATTTGGATTTCTTAAATTTGCTTTTATCCCATTCTTTTCTTCCCCAAATCACCAAACCAACAAGAATATCAAATAGCAGTCACACTTTGATCGATAATATTTTTACAAATGTATCTTCTTATATTGAATCTGGTATAGTACTTTCCGACTTGAGTGATCACTTCCCAGTGTTTGCTTTCATTCCCAATTTTCATTCACAGTGTAATTCCAGTAAACAGGTGTCGGGTTTTCGTAATTTGTCCCATGTGAACATCGAACGATTTCGACAAAGTCTTATCTCTACTGATTGGTCTGAATTATATAATTGTCAAAATGTAAACGATTGTTATAATAGGTTCCTTGAAATTTTCGATGATTTATACAACCTGTATATTCCGATATGTATTCCATTGCGTTCTAATTACAAAAAAGTGCCCAGACTGCCCTGGGTCACTAAATCTCTTTTGAAGTGCATTAACCGTAAAAATTAATTTTTCTATAAATATAAAGTAAAAGAAACTGAGGGCTCTAAACTGAAATACAATAGATATCGTAATATTCTTACATCTTTATTGAGACAGGCTAAAAAAGATTATTATTCTTCACAATTCAATTTATATAAAAATGATGCTAAAAATACGTGGAAGATTATTAATAATGTCTTGAAAAGTAAAACTAAGTCTATACACATTGAGAGTGTGATTGATGATGGTGTGAAGATTCAAGACTCTCGTGATTTAGCTGAATCTTTTAATTCTTTTTTTGTTCAAATAGGGCCAAAGCTATCTGAGAAAATACCCACATCTGGTAAACCCTTTCATTCCTTTCTCACAAATTCCAACCAAAGTTCATTCTTTTTAACTCCAACAGACTGTTCTGAATTAATTAGTATTGTCAATAGTTTTAAGAATAAAAAAAGTGCAGGTGCTGATGGCATAACTAATTTTCTTTTAAAAAAGGTAATCGGTGTGATTGCCCATCCTCTTGCTCATATTTTAAATTTATCTTTACTAAATGGTATTGTACCTCAAAAAATGAAAATTGCTAAGGTGGTTCCTATATTTAAATCTGGTAGTAAAGATGACTTGGGTAATTATCGCCCAATTTCCTTGCTTTCGTCGTTTTCAAAAATGTTAGAAAAGCTTATTTATACTCGTACCTTTAAATTCATATCTAAATTTAATATATTATCGTCATCTCAATATGGTTTTCGACGTAAACACTCTACAACTCATGCATTACTCATGTTCATTAATAAGATTGCATGTGCTATTGATAATATGTCCCATACTATTGGCATTTTCCTGGACTTCTCCAAGGCCTTCGACACAGTTAACCATGATATTCTCTTATATAAACTATCCCATTATGGGATCAGAGGGAAGGCCTTGGAGTGGTTCAGGAATTACCTCACAGACAGAATGCAATATGTTAATTTAAATGATCATGACTCATGTCTACGACATATCACTTGTGGTGTCCCGCAAGGATCTCTCCTGGGTCCGCTCTTGTTTCTACTTTACATTAATGATTTCCAAACTTCCTCCCCCATTTTGTCATTCATACTTTTTGCCGATGATTCCAATATTTTCTTTACTCATCCAAATCCCAATATTATTGCTGACGTTGTAAACAATGAATTACTATCTGTTTTGGAGTGGATTAATGCCAATAAATTATTTCTTAATGTGACTAAAACGAACTATATGCTTTTCAGTAACTCCATAACATCACTACCTGGTAACATTTCCATTAATGACATAAACATTTTATTTGTTGAACACACAAAATTTCTTGGTCTTGTTATAGACTGTAAACTTAATTGGAAAATGCACGTTGGAAATTTATGTAAACTTTTATCACGAAATACCGGCGTCATCAACAGACTTAAAGGGAAAGTCCACCCCAGGATTTTTTTTAGCTGACGATATAGACCTAATAATACCATGAAGAATGATACAAGTCTCATTAAAATCCATGGTCACATAACGAAGATATATCGACTTTTTTATCGAAAATCAGCCGCCCCCCAAATGCAAATGCGTTACATGGGCAAAAAACGATCGCCAAAAAATAACCGATAGTATCGAAATTGTGACGTATGTTGCGAGCTGCCTTCTTATTTCGCAGACATTCACTTTCGCTCGCGGTACACTGTTATCACACTGACACGACGAATCATGAATGAAAGTGAAAGCGAAAGTGAATGTCTGCGAAATAAGAAGGCAGCTCGCAACATACGTCACAATCGTTTCATGCCCATGTAACGCATTTGCATTTGGGGGGCGGCTGATTTTCGATAAAAAAGTCGATATATCTTCGTTATGTGATCATGGATTTTAATGAGACTTGTATCATTCTTCATGGTATTATTAGGTCTATATCGTCAGCTAAAGAAAATCCTGGGGTGGACTATCCCTTTAAACACTTTTTCCTCTTGATGTCCTGTTGAATCTATACTCCACCTTAATTTTCCCTTATTTAAATTACGGTATTTTAGCATGGGGCAACTGCTCCAAGACTCAACTGCATAGTTTATTGGTCATTCAAAAAAGAGCCCTGAGAATAATTCACAATGTTGGTTTCCGGTCACATCCAAACATCTTATTTTTCAACAATAACCTTTTACATGTGTCTGATATATTTCTCTATAATTTGGGTATTTTCATGTATCAACTTACAACAAATGATTTGCCTGATTCTATTGCTTCTCTTTTCACTAAGAACTTGGATATTCATTCATACCCTACCAGGAAAAGGAATGATTTTCACATCCCCCGTTTACGCACTTCATTTTCTCAAAAAACAATTGTATATACTGGTCCGTCTTTTTGGAACAATCTTCATCCTGATTTACTTCACTCTTCTTCTATTCATCAATTTAAATATAAACTCAAGTTACATTTGTTGAATGCCTACAATAATAATGATGATTAGACATTTCATGTATAATGTTCTTTTTTTATGACGTGTACCATTTTACAATTCATTTTACAATTCATTTGCAATTTTAGGCGTTCTTTTGCCTATGTGACATTTAAGTGGATTTTAACAGGAAAGGAATAAATAATTCATGATTTCTATTGTTCAGTTTTTGTAAACGTTCAGGTGGTGCAAACATGTATGGTGCATACTCTGCTATTTATTGGCTCGTTACTACTCTTCGGTTTAATGTATTTCTTTTTCTTTCTTTTTTCTGTATTGTATCGTATTGAACTCGCAAACAACTATTTGTCAAACTACTACCGTCTTAATTTTAATTGTGTACCTCTCTCTACTGTAAACATTTTCTGTCCCTGTTATTTTTCAAGTCGCCCAGGAACCTATTCTTAACAAGCTCTGCTTTTCTATAGGTTCCTGCACATTTCACAGTTTGTACTTTTATCTGGGTTTCCTTTAAATGATATTAGTTGTCAAACAAATGTGATGATTACCTTGTCAATTAATATAATCATTTTGTTATATTATGAAACAATATGTCTTTTATGTATATTTTGTTATCTGTATTATTTCTGCATGTGAAATGTGAAATCAATAAACTCAAACAATAAACTCAAACTCAATAAACTCAAACTCAAACTCTTTCACAGGTTTTTTTAATCGTATTTGAACAATAAACAACCTGATTGATAGTTACGTTGAGATATGTTTGTCATACAAATTATATCTTGGCACATAAAATTGTTATTATAATTATAGCAAAATATAATTTATATTCCAATTGTGCACTAACAAAAACACTCAAAAACATTTGGTAAACAAAAAACATTTTTTTCGGAAGTTCTTTTATATAAAATTTGTTCTTGCAATATATTTTGCAATATCACGATACGTTTTGATTGCCAGCCAAAAAAAATCCTTCAAAACGTGGTATCTGTTTTTTGCAATTACTTTAGAAATGTTCTCTTCTTGCAATTATTAAAATACAATACTATAGTGTTGTCTTTATATCCATAAATCCCGAACCGTTTTTATTAGCTCATAAGTTTCACCTTTATATTAGTTTTAAGTAACAACCATAGCTCCAGCTTGGACCACAATTACATTCGAATGTGGAAAGTAACACAAACTATGTATGACTGTCTCTTTACTGCTAATACAATATTTGCATTGTGTATAGGTTACTTATGTTTGTTATATATATTTATTAATTAAATTGAGTGCCACTATAAACACTAAAGCATGTTAAGGAATATTTTTATATCTCTTTCAGATATTGGTGTCTATTGTGTATACTCCTAAAATCACGAATGTACATCTGTTTTAAAACGAACTGCCAAAACAATACATGAAAATGTTGTTGGATATTTTTGCAGCTACTGGGGTCAGTGCTATACCACGGTAGTTTTGAGGGCTACTGAGATCTCCTTTTTGTGGTACAGGGATGATTATGCTCCTAGACCACAAGTCTGGTTTCTCGTAACATGTAGCAGGTCTTATTCATTCTTTCATTATGAGATCGTGCCTAAACCTCCAGAATTAATCGGTAATTCCTTAGAATATTTAGACTAACAGACACAGCAGCAACATATGGAGCTGAAGCAGAATATCTAACCACGTAAAGCGAAAATCTCGAAGATCATCCCTGTTAATGCATACATTACAATTTAGGACCAAATAAAATGTCTAAACAATATAAGTTTTCGCTTTGAAGTTTGAGGTTATGCTATGTAGGTGCCTCTTTTTTTCTCTCAAGAATGTGCCTTTGTGTCAGTGTCCATCTCCTGCTTTGAAAGACGCTCCGTCGCCCCTGACTTAGTGGGATTTTGCCCCTTGGAACGTTTTTTGATAATTTTTGATTTTTTGATTTTTATTTTATTTCTGCATTTTTTTCCAAGTAAAATATAACTGAATAGCAATCAACATATAAATGTATGGTATAATACAACATAAACAAACAATAATTTCTTCATGTCAAACTGTTTTTTTTACATAATATATGTACATATAATAACGAAACTTATTATTTCCATAACATATTTATCATAAATTTAAAGTATTATCCGAACTATTCTGTTGGAAAAGTGCAGGAGACCGCAATCATAAGCAAAGCTTGACAAGGATGGCGGCCTCAAAAAAACAAAAACAAAACAAATCTTAAGGTAAAACTTAAAATGAAAAAGTGTTTAAACGATCTTTGTGTATGAGTTGGTGTGTTGTGAAAGTGTATATAAATCAAGTAAAAATGTATCGAAATACCATTCACAATGTGCTAAAGGTATATTTTCGCCCCATGGCCGATTTTTCATAACTCTTTGTTCGGGTGGTATGCCCCCCTCTCCCCCCCCCCAAAAAAAAAAAATAAATAAATAAAAAAAATTGTAAAATATCATAATTAAAATCGAGTGTTGAAAAAAATAATTAAAAACAAACAAACGAGAAAAGTGGGAGGGGGAATTAATGATAAGGGGAAATGACAATGAAAGAATACGTATAGCACCTACCAAATACTCCTCGTGATCAATAGTTTTTTATTATCACATTTCAATTTCCGAGCAATACCGGGGGTCCCTCCCCCCCCCCCCCCCATCTCCATGTTTTGGTGCTACTTTAGACTCCAAACTTCTCTGTGTTAGTGATGTTGAAAACAGTTGTTTTACAGAGGCATTTTAGGCCTACATTTATTTCATTTAATAAAATGTGTGTTTTGAATACGATTTGCCACTGTAGCCCTGAAACATATAAACTAACCTTACTCTCTTTCCCCTTCCCTTTCACCCTCTCACCATTATACCCGTATCTGTTTTTCTCACCAATCAACCTCTAAATCCCCTTCTCCCTTCCACCTCACCTCCTCTCTGCCCCCCTCTCCCCCTCTCTCTCTCTCTTTCTCTCTCTCTCTCTCTCTCTCTCCCTCACTTTGCTTCTCTCTCTCTTACTTTTTACTCGTCACTGAACAGCTATTTCCCCAAGAAGTTGAGCAAGGCGGAGGCCGAAAAATCCTGCGGGCCTTGGGATGAGGCCGTTTGTGAAGGCGAGTATGCCGGTGGAAAAGATAATTACCAATGGAGAACAGCCCTTGCCTCCAGCCCCTTGGAGGGTGAGATCAAGCAAGCCGTTTTGCCTGCCTTTGAGAAAGCTTGCCTCAAGCCCAAGACCGGTGGCAGAGATCTGTTCTGGAGCGGGGGCAATCGTATCACCAGTGGCGGGCAGATGGTATTTAGCGATGGCAGCAGGGCTGCGACATCTATCTCTTCACTCAGATCCGGTGAAGACTGCGTCGCTTACGACGGCAGCAACGGCGCAATGGTGAAAATGCCATGTAGTAGCAAGTTACCCTTCATGTGTAAGATCCAGCCTCCAAGTCATTAGGGGAACCTAGATGAAAAGGAAAGGCGAATGCGAATGCCATGACCAACAGAAAAACCACTTAACCTATTTGGATAGAATTTAATCAAGAAGAGGGGGGGGGGGGGGAGCTGAGCCATAATGTTCAAAAATCCATCAGTGCACTTTCTATACAGCCATCCATAGTATCGTGGCAGTACATTATACCTTTGTATGGTATATGGTATTTATTTTCCAAATCACAACCTAAACACAATACATACAAAATAGAAAAGTACATATAAAGTCGAGAACATAGTGAATGGCTGGAAAGCCCATTCAGCTTTGTTAACGTGATAATAATATTCTTCCTTGAGGTCTATATATCATTAGTAAAGTTTAGTATTTTTAGTCTACGCTGGTAGAGGAAAGCTCCCACATGCTTCCGATCACTATTCTATGGTGGCCATTTCTCGTCCCAAAGACACCAGGTCGCTGCAGAGTCAGACTTTCAAATAAGACCCTTACAATTCTCGCCAAAATCAAGGTCTATAATATATGCTACTTCAAATCAAATCTACTAATGGTTTCTTCAAAGTTAACGTGATAATGATAAAAGTCAAGAAGTCATATAGATGATCCTTAATAACAAACAGGCTTACCAATAATATACAAGGCTTTAAACTTTATTTATTCTATCATTGATACTAAATTAGGTCGATCATCATTCGTCGTTACGTATTTTCCTCATCAAATCAGTGAAAAGGTGTCACTTTCGTTTCGTAATGTATATGGTTCTCGTTTAATCGTGTGTACGCTAACATTGCATCAGAAATGATCATGTTCAATTTTTGATTTCGAGATCTTGTTCATTTATTCATAATACTTGAGGGTATTAATAAAGAGATTGGTCAAAATAATCTTAAACTATATTGTCAATCGCTATTTTTGTTTGTTTGTTTGTTTGTTTTTATCAACCGATTTGAGAGAGTATGTCACAATCCGGCTCTGCGATTCGTCTATTTGCGCTATTTTACCAATTAATAAAGCACGATTTTACACCTATCATTCATACGCTTAAATAGAAGGAAAAGGAAAAACCACACACACAACAACAACAACAACCACGCACACAAAACACACATATATATATATATATATATATATATATATATGAATAGCTTAAATATAAAAGGGTCTAAATCCACCTATACCAAAACTGATTTATTAAGATGAATATGTGCTTCTGATCCATAAAAAGTATGCTGCAATTACTAATCTAAATGGTCAGGGCAATATTTCAATAAATTCAAAATAATAAAATGTTTTAAACAAATATTTTTGGGATGGGAGAGAGAAGAGAGAGAGAAAGTTGGAGCGAAAGATATAAGAATGGGGATGAGAGTAAGAGAGAGAGACAGAGAGCCAGACAGAAAGAGGGAGAGAGTGTGATAAAGATAGAAAGAGAGGGAGAGAGAGAGAGAGAGAGAGAGAGAGAGAGAGAGAGAGAGAGATAAAGAAAGAGAAGAGAGAAAGTTGGAGAGAAAGAAAATGGAAGGGGATGAGTTGGGAAAGCGAGAGAGTGTGTGAGAAAGCGAGGTGTGCGCGTGCGTGTTTGTATGTGTGTGTAGCATTACTGATTGAAATAGATTATCATAATCTTGGATTTAATTATGAATATCCATGTACATCAATAACTTAATAACGGCTACAAGCTTAATAGAACTTAGGCCTACAGACAACAAATGTTGTATTGCCCTTTAGGTGCCAAAACATGGAAATTATTTAGTTTTTTCCCCCTCCTTCTTTGGGCTGATATTTTTCAGTTTAGAATGCTTTAATACATTTTTTTTTCTAACGGCAGTAGATTTTTAGATTTTGGGGTCGGTCGCAAAGGGCAATACAACATCTTTGTTTAGGCCTTACAGTAATATAAGAAGATCAAATACTCTCAGAAATGTTTGTTGCAAGTACTCATGACCTTTTCATTGTATGTTAGGATGACAGTTTTTCACGGAATTGATGAATTTATTTTGGAATAAAAACGGATTCAATATTGATATAAATGATCTACTTATTAAAGAAACAGAATATAGAACTTAAACAAAGAGAGAGAGAGAGAGAGAGAGAGAGAGAGAGTGAGAGAGAGAGAGAGTGAAAGAGAGAGAATAACAAGTGAGATGTATAGCAAGAGGGAGAGGGGAGTGATACAGAGAGAAAGAGAGAGAGAGAGAGAGAGAGGGGGGGGGGGGAAAGAGGAGAGAGAGGGGGAGGGTGGGGGAGAGAGCAAAAAAAGGAGGAGGGGATGAATATGAGAGGGATACAGAAGAGAGAGATAGAGAGAGATAGAGAGATATGAGGGGGAGAGATAAGAGAGAAAGAGAGAGAGAGAGAGACAGAAATAAAGACAGAGAGAGAGGAGGGGAGGGTGATAGATGAGAGAGATGAGAAAGACAGAAAGACAGAAAGAGAGAGAGAGAGAGAGAGAGAGAGCTATGTTTTTCCATATTTAATCGTCTCTTCTATCTTTCCAATATCTATTCTTAATATCATTTTCTCTTTCTGAATTTCCGTATGTTATTTTTTGTTTTTTCTTCTATCATCTCTTATTTTATTGTTTGTTGTTATCATTCTATCATTTTCTCTATCTATCTCTCTTTACGCTATCCTTTGTTTCTTCCTTCTATTACCTTTTCTTATTTTATTCTTCGTTTTTATATTTCTATAATTTTTCTTGTCATCATTCCTTATGCTATTCGTTGTTGTTCCTTCTATCAACCTTGTCTTATCTTCTTTATTGTGTTTACTTCTACCACCTTGTCTTAGCTCAGTCTTTTATTTTATTATTTTTTCTTTCCATCTTTCCTTACGCTATCCTTTGTTTCCTCCTTCTATTACCTTTTCTTTTGTTATTCTTCGCTTTCATTTTTCCATCATTTTTCTTCTTATCATTCCTTTAGTTGGTCGTAGTCTTGCCTTCTATTACCATGACAACTGTTATTCATTATTTCCTTCTACCACCTTCTCTAATGTTATTCTATGTGCCATCGTTCTATCCATTTCTCTTTCTTTCTTTTCTTATGTTATTCTTGGTTTATACCTTCTTTCACCTTTTCTTACGTTATTCTTTGTTTCATTATTCTATCAATTTTTTCTTCCTATCTCTCCTCATGTTATTTTTTGTTTTCCTTCCATCATTTTCTTTTTCTGTTTTTCTGATGGTTATTTTTTGTCTTCCATCTTCCATCTTCTCCTCTTTCTTTCCAATATTTATTCTTTATCATTTTCTTTTTCTTTCTTTCCTTAATATGTTACTCTCCGTTTCTTCCTTATATCACCTTTTCATACGTTATTCTTTTGTTTCCCTTCTATCATCTTCTCTAATGCTATTCCTTGTGTCATCATTCACTTTCCTTTTCTGTCTTTCCTTATGTTATTCTTTGTTTCTTCCACCGTCACCTTTTCTTATGTTATTCTTCATGTTTATCTTTCTTTCATCTTTCTTTATGCGCACATGTAGGCGTAAGATGACGCAATAAATGGTGAAAAGGAGATGATTCATGCTTTTATTATGTGACGAGTGTTCGGAGTACATCGTGCTAATAAGATGGGAGTGTACACTCAAAAAAAAAGTGCTAAATTTAGCACTTAAAGATTCAATTTTAGCACTTTTTAGGAGCTCGCATAGTGACTGCACTCGAAGTGCTGAGTTAGCACTTGCACCCGGGCTACTTTGCTAGCACCCAAAGGAGCTGACTGTTGTGCTAAATTTAGCACTTAAAGATTCAATTTTAGCACTTTTTAGGAGCTCGCATAGTGACTGCACTCGAAGTGCTGAGTTAGCACTTGCACCCGGGCTACTTTGCTAGCACCCAAAGGAGCTGACTGTTGTGCACTTAAAGTGCCAAGTTTTGCTCTCTTTTGGGTGCTAGCAGAATAGCCCTTGTGCAAGTGCTAACTCATGCGTTGTTTGACATGCCCCATCTACATTTGGTATGTGGTCAAGGTGGATGTCCTTCGTCATTTACCACTTTCAACCCTTACAGGAAACATTTATTAAACCAACATCCACAAGAAGAACCTGAACCTGAAGTTGTACAGGGTATGGAGGGTCTAGTTGATGCTGATTTGGGTGTTGCTGTTGGTGAAGTGCATAATCCTGCAGCAGGTGATGCATTTGATGATGATGATGATAGGATAGGCCTACTACAAGAACAAGATGGAGCAATGCATAATGACAGTACAAGACACTATGAATATGACAGACAATGAAAGCGGACAAAATATACAGTTCCTTAGGTAGACAAAGGAACATCCCTTCACTGCTATTATGTAAAAATGTGTAGAACAGGTGTCACATGCATATTCACCTGTTCTACACATTTTACATAATAGCAGTCAAGGGATGTTCCTTTGTCTACCTGAGGAACTGTATATTTTGCCCGCTTTCATTGTCTGTCATGTTCATAGTGAGACCAGCTGCATTTTTCATTGGTTCTCTTTTATCAAACACCAACATGACCCATGCTATGACAAACAGAGTGTTATCTGCTGCAACAGCTTTGAATACTGATGTTGTTGACAGTTTAAGGAGCAAAGTTATTCAGACTTTTGAGGCCTTGGGTATTGACCTGGAGAATGAAGAATGTAAGAATCTCTTAGCTGAATTTGATTCAAAAACAAATATTCACAAGGTAACAGCTATTATACTAACCGACCAATCAGATCAGGTTATGCAGTCAGCACTCGATGTTAAGTGCTGCATATTGTTATAGCACTCGTTTTCTGCACTCAAATATTCAGCACGTTTCGGTTTCCTTGTTAAAGTTAACCCGTCAAGTGCTGATTTTGGCACTTCAAGTGCAGAATCTCACTCAGCACCCAACATTTAGCACCTCAGTTTTTTGCGTGTATATACTGGAAGCACCGAGCTGGAATACCCGGCTAGGTCAGCTTCACGTGCACTACCAAGGACTAGTATCGACGTGATCCATTACATGCACCAGGAAGGTGAGACAAAACCTCACCTCCTTGATTGCCCGGCACTCTCACTCCGCGAATGGAGGGATTCCATGCGTGTTCCCAAAATGTCCGGTAAACGGGTACTTTTCACGCACCAAAGTCCGGCTCGTAGTATACAAAATTCCGGCCCGTATTGACTTTACACACCGGACTTTAATAGGGGGTGTTTTCAGAAGGAGGGAACAGGCATACGCGGACCCTAAATAACACTGAGTGGAGGGGGGGGGGGGAGGGGGGCGGGCTTAATTGCACCAAGCTCCATCAACTCTATGTCGGCCGGAACCGAGACAGGAGAGGAGGCAAGCCGACAGGGTCACCGAACATCTACGTTCTATCAAGATCTAGACCCCTGGGGCGGTATTCTATATCTATGCTTATATAAAATAGATTTTGATTGGTAGGGTCCATACAAATGGGCGTGTCAACAGTGGTCAAAGATAAGATAGAGGCGGTCCTTCAAGAGATAACACAGGGATAAAACAATGTTCAGAATACCAACTTACAACAATATTAGCGCTCTGTTATCTCTGGAAGATACAACGAAAGATAACACAATACTTACAACAATGTTCAGAATACCGCCCCTGGGCCCCGTCTTACAAAGAGTTACGATTGATCCAAATCAATCGCAAGTCCTCAAATCAATTCCAAGTTTGCAGTCTCCTATCTCTTACGTACATAGATGCGATTTATATCAACTCTTTGTAAGAAGGGGCCCTAGACTCAACGTGGCCAGGGGCGGCGATTTCTTTTCATGACCGGGGGGGGGGGGGCGAAATGCGAGGGACGAGGGAGCATAGTGAACGAGAGGGGCGAAGGTGACGGAAGTGACTATTCCTTCACAGGTTTTTGAAGTTGTGTTTACTTGTACATTTTGAAGGATATTATACGAGGGAGCGTAGCGACCAAACGAGAAGGGTTTTGAATTTGTTTTAGTCTAAACGCTGCACTCTTTGGCCCACCAGAGCCTAAAAGTGTGTTACAGTCTTTAGTCAGTATTTGATATACATTCCTTGTTTGCAGTTTTTCGAATTTTGCGGGGGGGGGAGCAACCCCCTCACCCCGTCCACCCCCGGGATCGCTGCCCATGCACGTGGCAACGCGCTTCTACAGGCCTGACCACAACCCGATGTATAAGACGTATAATAATTGACTGTTCATAGATAATCTTTAAAATAATTAGCAATCTTTTAGGTGTAAACTTTTTTTTTTGACTCACACTGTATACTTCTCAATATCTTCATCTTAGTCAAGTTCTTTCTCACCCTCTCTCTCCCACTCTCTGTCTCTCTCTCTGTCTCTCTCTGTCTCTCTCTGTCTCTCTCTGTCTCTCTCTATATATATATGTATACATACATATATCATTGTTCGATGTAAAAATGTATTACTTTACTCTATTTTAAGCATTGAATCGATGTGTGTCACAAATACTTGTTAATACTGAAGAGGAAATAATAATTATAATAATAAATAATAATATGGATATTTATATAGCGCCGGTATCCGCCAGGCTCTGACGCTCATGGCGCTGTACATACATGTATTACTATCACAAAAATATAACTTCTTAACTAAAATAAAGTAAATTAAAACAACACAAATTATTACGCTACATTGACATGATTAGATAGCACTGTTTAGAAAGAGATGGGTTTTTAGAGCAACTTTGAAGGCATGAAGGGTAGTTAAATTACGAATACTAAGTGGCAGCTTATTCCAAAGGGACGGACCAGAATGAGAAAATGCTCTATCCCCCCAGGAACTGCGCGTCTTAGGGACAACTAATAAGGAGGATTGAGATGAACGAAGATGTCTTGTAGGCTTATACTTAACAATCAACTTGATATTGTAGGAAGGAGCAGAGTCATACAAGGAATGGAAAACTAGCAACAACAACTTAAAAATAATTCGGTCACATACCGGGAGCCAGTGAAGAGTTTTGAGAATGGGGGTGATGTGGGTTCTACGAGAAGAAAGTGTGACAATACGTGCAGCAGTATTTTGCAGTTTCTGGAGTCGAGAAAGTTGTGTGTTAGGGAGCAGATAGAGAATAGAATTACAGAAATCTAAGCGTGATGAAATAAGAGTATGTACAAGTTTCTCTGTGGTTGAACGACTTAAGTATTTCCTAATAAAACCTAGATTTCTCAGTTGATACCTGACTGACTTACAAATACTAGAAACATGAGTTGACAATGACATAGACGAGTTTAACATGACACCAAGGTTACGACATTGCGAGGAAGGACTAATTACAGAATCTGATATGGATATATTGAACGACTGTATCTTAGCAAGATTTGATTTGGAACCCAATAAAATTAATTCAGTTTTACTATCATTCAGTTTGAGTGAGTTCGAGTTCATCCAAGTTTGCACATCTTTGACGCAAGCTTCGAGTAGTTTGACAGTCCGACTTGCGTCATTTTGATTGGGAAGGAACGATGCGTAGATCTGGATGTCATCTGCATAGCAGTGATACTTGACATCATGCTGCTGTAAAACTTGCTTGAGCCTAGTGATGTACAAGGAAAACAGCAACGGCCCCCCGACTGACCCCTGCGGGACGCCACAACTGAGCTTGACAGGATCAGATCTTTCATGATTTACACATACCAATTGCTGCCGTTCATCCAAATAGGACATGAACCATTCAAGTGCGTGGTCACGAATTCCAATGGATGACAATACATTAACAAGAATACGATGGTCCACAGTATCAAATGCTGCCGACAGGTCTAATAACACGACTGCTGTGATCCTACCAACATCCATTTCTGTCAGGATGTTGTTGGACAGGTTGACGAGCAGGGTCTCAACACTGTGATTTGCACGGTAAGCTGACTGGTGATTGTCGAGTAGATCATTCTCCTGTAGGTAATCATACAATCTAGAGAAGGCTACCCGCTCCAGAAGTT
This sequence comes from Strongylocentrotus droebachiensis, assembly GCA_035222895.1. Taxonomy (NCBI): domain Eukaryota; kingdom Metazoa; phylum Echinodermata; class Echinoidea; order Camarodonta; family Strongylocentrotidae; genus Strongylocentrotus; species Strongylocentrotus droebachiensis. The sequence continues at coordinate 52,331 of JAVYIG010009234.1, read as the reverse complement.
TCGACAAGTAAGGTAGATTCGAGACTGGACGATAGTTCTGGAGACATTCTGGATCTAATGAAGGCTTCTTCAGTAGTGGATGAATATGAGCGATCTTCAAGGCTTTCGGAAATTTCCCACTCTGCAGACTCAGGTTGACCACATCGGCAATGTAAGGAGATATGATAGCGGCACATTCTTTCAGAAGCTTAGTTGGAATCGGATCAAGCTCACATGATTTCACAGGGTTGTTGCGGATAAGTGACTCAATTTCCTCTGAAGTAGTATCTGCAAGTGTTGCAAGTCCAATACAAGACAGTGGTGGAAGTGGAGCAACATCGGTACAGAGGTGCCTTCGAATACTGTCAATCTTGGAAACAAAGAACTGGCTGAAGAGCGACGCTAGGGATTTGCTGCATGCGTTCGCTGGAAGTGGAGATGTCTGTTTGCGATTCAAGAGTGCATTAGCAAATTTGAACATCTTCTTGGAGTCGTTACCACAGTCACTTATTGATTGCTGGTAGTAAGCATGTTTCGATTTGCGGAGAAGAGAGTGCACATGTTGTTTCTGTTTGCAATACAGTTGACGATCGATCTCCAACTTCGAAAATCGCCACTTCTTTTCCAGGCGCCTACGTTCTTGTTTCTCACTTTTAATTTCGTGAGTAAACCAAGGAGTATGAGCCCGTGTTTTGACAGTACGGGATGTAGCTGGTGCGTGGACATCTAATAAGTCACTGAGAACCGTGTTATACAAGTCGACTCTAGCTGTTACATCGTCAGTGGGTGAAGATGTCGAGGAAAGCTCGCTGTTCATCATATCTGTTGCAAATGATGTTCTGTCAATTGCTTTGATGTTACGCATGACTCGAGGATGTGCAACTGATGGAGGTTTGTGCAGATGTATATTGCACAAAATTGCAGAATGGTCCGAAATACCTGGAGTTATCCGAAGGTCTGAGAACACCTTGTCATCAGATTGACGAGATATAAAACCGTCCAGGATGTGACCCTTGTCGTGGGTAGGTATGGAAACATGCTGCACCAAATCATAACCTGCTAATAACTCATTGAATTGCTTGGTGTTTGATGCCAACAGATTGTCAAAATGAATGTTAAAATCCCCAGTGATGATAAGCGACATTGGTTTTAGCAATCGCTCGTCTAGCATGCTTGAAAACTCGTCAAGAAAACTTGTATACTTTACGGAGTTACCTGGAGGACGGTATATGATAACAACGTCCACATTGGTATTCTTGGAAGTCAAGGTAGCTGACAACATTTCAAAGCATTGAAAATCTGATGGAGGGTTGACGATCACGTTCAATTCACTGCGGTAAAGGAGGCCGACTCCACCTCCACGTTTACATGCCCTTGGGAGATGTATAAAGCTGTACCCAGGAGGCTTGATGGCAGCGATGACTGCATCGTCATCCGGAGTAAGCCATGTTTCACAGATTCCCACAACATCACAGTTTTTTTCCAATATAAAATCCTGGAATTCTGTAGATTTGTTTCGGAGTGATCTGGCATTCAACATACAGAACGACAGATGGTCATCCTTTAAATAAGTCTGATCAGTCAATGTAATCAAGTTGATGTTGCAACTGTTGGGCACAGACGTCTTCACAAACTCAGGATGTGTATATATATGTGCATCGGAAGATGAAGGAAACCCAGTAATGACCCGGATCGGCAAACCATACTTGCTTTTACTGCGGTGTCCTCCTTTGAATAAGCGTCTTGTTCGTCGTCGATAAGTTGAAGGGTGAACGAGGCCCCATCCATGTTTAGCACACGGTGATCTTAACAGGCTTAGGGCCGATAAATTGGAACACAACTGTGATGATAGTGAGCATTTATGAAAAGTAAATACTCCAGCATTCAGCTTATGAAGAAACCCTATGCTATATTTTCTTGTAGCAGTAACTGTACAGTCAGGGTTTGAAGCAAGAAGCATTATTGTTATAATAGATGGAGTAATTGGTGTAGATAAAGGATCAGGACATTCCGTAAGATCCTCTTTGTAGCAGTCCTGAATCCTTTGTAGGCAGGTGGCTTTGTCCAGTTCACTTTCCAAGAAGAGTGAATAGCCAATGTGATGGTCACTGCCATTCAGAGTACCAACTATTGTCAGTGATGAGTCAAGTGGATGACCATGAACAATAGTAGTCTGGATGTATGGTGCTGGGAGATCTGGCTGGACTCTCAGATTGTAATGAAAAGTGAAATAATATATCCAGAAACTGCTCAAAAATAAGACCAGACTCCTTCTTCTGAGTAGAACCATGATGATCACTGAGTCCTAAACTTTTACATGGTATAAATTTGAAGTAGCTATGCAAAAACAAGGTAATTTTAAGCAATAATTTTATTAAAAAAAAAAAAATCAATCAAATCAAATCAAATCAAATCGGAATAGTTCATTTTTTTTTTATTGCTGACGTCACGCATAGTTCAATTTTTCTCTAGGGGGAGGAAACATAAAATCGCGGCGACCGATATTGCGCTCAATAGGAGGGGGGGGGGGGGTAAGGAGTATTCATTTTTTCCCAAAAAAAAGATTGAGGAGGGGGGGGGGGGTTAACCCCCAAAATACCCCTCCTGCATACGCGCCTGGTACTATACTCCCTCGGGAGAATAGTACTAGTTGATGTTTCTTCGATGCGAATATATAGTTTCAGCTAGATCCTCGAGTGTCATTGTTTATTCAACTGCTGAAGATTGGAACTTACAGGATGATTATTTTTTAATTGGAACTTTATGGAAGTAGTATACATTTTGGGCTGTTCAAGCAGGAAATGAAAAGGCGACATGAATGGCTACAGCAGGAAGGTTTGAATTCTTTAATGTTAACAGCAAAATCTTTTAACCAATCAATTGGACAGTACAGGGGCGTACGCAGGATTTTGTTCGAGGGAGGGGGGGGGGGGAGGAGGGTTAAAATTGATGTTCCTTTCGTAGAAAAGATATAGAAACCTATTATCATAACTGCTATGAATGTACTGAAGTGTCCGGGATATGGATTGAGATGAGAAACAAATTAAAAATGCTTCAGATTAGTAATATGCAATGGATTGATGTATTACTTGGTTTCAGAGAAAATATGAAGGATAATTTATTGTTAAAATCATGTATTGATTTTGGTCAAATATATGATTTACAGTATAATCGTAAAAATGTTAAGTTTACAACTAGCAAAGAAATATGTTAGGATGTAGAGAACTCAAACAAAGTTGAATATGAAAAAGCAAAAATAAAGGACAAATTGCCCAATACATTATACAAAATGGGAAAACTTTACTCCTTAAGGCAGCGGGGCTGAATATATTATGTTTTAACTCCTGCTCACTCCCTCACTTTCTCATAGATCTTGACATTTATCTATCATCGTTGTTTGCTTGTTTTTAAAATGTTTTTTTTTTATTTCAACAGTATAGTTACACACCTCCACTGATACAAAACCCTCATATACTAATAATAACATCTAGGAGTTAAACAAATATGCACCATGTCATTCTATGTAAACATTATACAAATAATGAATGGTTATGAGTTCAATATTTGCATTAGTGAACGAATGAAAAACATTCATTATTTGTTTGATACAACATCAAAGAAGATCTAATAGAACGTTAATCAACAAATTATGCTTTACTCCTTATATTAAATTTGGAGTCAAGCCTTCTCGATTACATACATTCAGATTGCCTTCGTGTCAGATAGTATCCCTAACTAAAGGTTCATCTGTGAAAAAATTTAAAAGAAGCTAATTTCAACTGATTTGGGTAGGTATGGGTATGGACAACTACCAAAAAAAAGGGAGGAGGTATGGGGGTTGGGGAGAATTTTTTATTAGAGGTCAAATGTCAATGACCTCTGCCTAAATCACTTAAAATTGTATTCCAACAACAAAATATGGTATATAGATGATTTTGGTGTCAAAATGCACAGAATTACGAAAGAAGATGACATAGAATAACTACTGACCCTTAGAATAAAATCCTGACCTCCGAAAATGAGGTCAAAGGTCAAAAAACTATTTTATCTCTAAAATGTCATATTTATAACAGTAAAATTACCATATCATATAAAAATGAGCAAAAACAAATCAAAGAGGCTAATTTCAACTTATTTTGGCAGATATAGGGGTATGGGGGTTAATATTTATTCCAAAAGCAAAGGGGGAGGGGTAAATTTCCATTCTGAGGGTCAAAGGTCATTGACCTTGCACTAAAACACAATACATTGTATCTCGGCAACAAAATAAGGTATGTAGATGATATTGGCGTCAAACTGCGCAGGGTTACGGAAGGAGATGACATAGAATAACTACTGACCCCTTAGCATGAAATCCTGACCTCCAAAAATGAGGACAAAGGTAAACAAATATACATTTTATCACTAAAATGTCCTATAAGTAACAGGAAAATCACGATATTATGTGAAAATGAGCACAAACAAATCGAAGAGGCCAATGTCAACTTAATGTGGCAAGAATGGAGGTTATTATTTATTCCTAAGAGAGAGGAGGGGAAAATTCCTTTTTGAGGGTCAAAGGTCATTGACCCTGCACTAAAACACTAGAAATTGTATTTCAGCAACAGCATGTTTTACATAGGCCTCGATGATCTTGGTGTCAAAATGCACGGAATTATACAGGGAGATAAACAAAATATGAAACGGATTCTTCACCACCAAAATATGAGGTTGAAGGACAAAATGAGCAGAGGGGGGGGGGGGGGGGGGGGGGGGGTAAAGTTCATTAGTGTCAATTAGTTTGTGTATGTAAAGTATATGTACAATTCGCAGATACTACTCACAAGTTAGAACTTACAGTAACTATTGGCAACACAATACAAATTAATAATACTTCAGTCTGTATCCTCTTCATCGCTACCAATAACTTCTTCTGCATCTATGCTTTCTGTTCCATTGGAGCAATGTCCACAGCACACTCCACGTGCAGATATACATGACATGCCAGCGTTCATACAGCTGTATTTCATGTTTTGACACTGCCTCTCCCCTTCTTTGCAGTTGCAACAAATTCCTTTAAGAAGGTTGTATGGCGTGATACCAACATACAACATCTTTGGTCTGAGTTTTCTGTTGGAACCTAACTCCCATCCTTTTCCTTTGAGATCAAGAAAAGAGGTGTCAAGATGCTTCCATACCACAACCGCTGTTGCTGAAATATAATTTCTAGTGTTTTAGTGCAGGGTCAATGACCTTTGACCCTCAAAAAGGAAATTTCCCCCTCCTCCTTCCTTTTAGGAATAAATATAAAACCCCATTCCCGACACATTAAGTTGAAATTAGCCTTTTCGATTTGTTTGTGCTCATTTTTACACAATATTGTCATTTTCCTGTTAGTAATAGGACATTTTAGTGATAAAACGTATATATTTTTTGACCTTTGACCTCATTTTTGGAGGTCAGGATTTTATTCCAAGGGTCAGTAGTTATTCTATGTCATCTTCTTTCGTAATCCTGTGCATTTTGACACCAAGATCATCTATATACCTTATTTTGTTGCTGAGATACAATGTATAGTGTTTTAGTGCAAGGTCAATGACCTTTGACCCTCAGAATGGAAATTTACCCCTCCCCCATTTGCTTTTGGAATAAATATTAACCCCTATACCCCTATATCTGCCAAAATAAGTTGAAATTAGCCTCTTTGATTTGTTTTTGCTCATTTTTATATGATATGGTAATTTTACTGTTATAAATATGACATTTTAGAGATAAAATAGTTTTTTGACCTTTGACCTCATTTTCGGAGGTCAAGATTTTATTCTAAGGGTCAGTAGTTATTCTATGTCATCTCCTTCCGTAAACCTGCGCAGTTTGACGCCAATATCATCTACATACCTTATTTTGTTGCTGAGATACAATGTATTGTGTTTTAGTGCAAGGTCAATGACCTTTGACCCTCAGAATGGAAATTTACCCCTCCCCCTTTGCTTTTGGAATAAATATTAACCCCTATACCCCTATATCTGCCAAAATAAGTTGAAATTAGCCTCTTTGATTTGTTTTTGCTCATTTTTATATGATATGGTAATTTTACCGTTATAAATATGACATTTTAGAGATAAAATAAGTTTTTTGACCTTTGACCTCATTTTCGGAGGTCAGGATTTTATTCTAAGGTTCAGTAGTTATTCTATGTCATCTTCTTTCGTAATTCTGTGCATTTTGACACCAAAATCATCTATATACCATATTTTGTTGTTGAAATACAATTTTAAGTGATTTAGGCAGAGGTCATTGACCTTTGACCTCTAATAAAAAATTCTCCCCAACCCCCATACCTCCTCCCTTTTTTTTGGTAGTTGTCCATACCCATACCTACCCAAATCAGTTGAAATTAGCTTCTTTTAAATTTTTTCACAGATTGGCTCAATATGTGGCTAATTTAGGGTTACTAAGATACGCGCAGGGATACGCGCACGGCAGAGAGGTGCGCAGTCTGCTAATAACCAACAATGCACGCCCGTGCAATAGAACATCTATTGAATATCATGTGACCAACAATCCTGCAATCAAATAACAATGATCCACGTAGGTGTTGTATAAAACAATTTAGTTTATTATTGGTCATGAAACAGCACCTTCACCTTTCACTTTTGTTTATATAAGAAAATCTTTATTCAGATCGCTTAATTTATATTGAACTAATTCATTTGCATAGAAGATACGTTTATACTGTACAAAATGTATAATGTTGTATCCGAAAATATTAATATGAAGTATTACCGTCACCTTTTAATTTTGTATATGTTGAAACGTCTTTTAAAAGTTCTCCCAAATTGTAGAATTGTATCAAAATTTGTATATTTGATTGAGTATGTACTATATTAGTTTGGATACTCTAATATTAAAAATAGTTTAAAAACAATTCTGTGTTTATAATGTATGAGACAATGTAATATAGTTATAAAGTAAGAACAAGTCTGTTCCTCTTTATAATTTTGTGTATGACAATCTGAATACAGGCAAAAAAAGCTTTAAACAACATAATTATATATATATGATTTTGTTGATAACGCGATCTTCGGTTTGTTTTGATCTTGTTTTATAAATTGTAGGGAATATAATATGTAGAACCGGCCAGATCTGGACTAGTATTGATTCACAACATAAAGAAATCGTCGTTTCTATTGAAAGAAGTGTAATGGTCAAGGTCGCCAGATGCCAGTTGTGGCGGCGCCAAAGCGCCACAGCCTTCCAGCGCCCAGACAACTCCACTCAATACATTGTCGGCACTCCTGGCAAATTACTTTAAAGTAATGAACAACAAAATGCAAATATCTAAGTTAGGATCCTCACAAGAAAACACGAGGTATACACAACTTTCGATACAAATTATACCATTTTTTAATCCGTTAAGTGTCATACATGGACCAGGAACAAGCTTCAAAGTGATAAAACTGGCTACTGAAAACTGTATTTCATTTATTTCATAATTTTTCGCATGTTAGATATGAATATCAGTAATGACAAAACTTTAAAGTGACTGCGTTTTTATAATGGTCATTGGTAGGACTCTTTGTGTTAAAGACGTGCGATAGATCGATCCGAAAAGCTGACATGCTGTACATACTCTCCACTGTTTTTTTCAGCATTTTGTCTCGAGAATAATTTTTCTCGAAACAGGTGACGGAAGGCCCCATTTTACATCTCGGTTTGATCCATATAAATTTGATGGGAAACTTGCAGAATACCATTTTCAACCTGAAGAGCAGCCGACCGTCATTACCCTACCAATAGACTTGAGCTAGAAGTACCAGTTACGAAAAATCAGCTATTAAACAGCAGTTCTTCTGTTCATTGCCGTTGCTTTCAGTCAGAGAATGGGTGTAAAAATGTTCCTTCTTTTGGCAGCAATATTTGTTGCGTGCGGTGAAGCTAATCTAATTGTCTTAGATAAACCAGCCCCACCTGTGCCTTGCTACCCTGTTTTCAACCCAAGACCGGACTGCGGAAGAGAACCGGTGAAGGGATGGCGTTTCTGGAGTAGCATGCAGTACAAGCTGTTCCCAGAGAAACTCTCGAAAAGCCAAGCGGAGGAATTCTGCAAGGACTGGGACGAGGAAGTTTGCAAGGGAGAAGACAGCGCCGCTAATTTCCGAGCTCACCTTGGCTCATACATATCGAGAGGAGAAGTGGAAGAGGCCCTCCTGGCCAGCTGTGAAGATTCATGCATCGCAATCGGAGACCTCTTTTGGCTTGGTGTCAACAAGGTGGTGAGCGGAAAGCTTCTTTACTCCGACAGGAGATCAACAAGAAGGCACACCTTCCCGGGTGGAATCCCCAAGCAACTGGAAGAAGGTGTGGATTGCGTAGCCATGAACAGAGAGGACGGTACGATGCAGATCACTCCTTGTGACCAGAAGCTCCCCTTTGTCTGCAAGATCCAACCCGTATCAAGTCACTAGAGTGCAGATCCAGCCCATCAACAGCCGTTAGAATGCCCATCATATACCTACGATAGTCACTATAGATTGCTCATAAGACTTCTCTCAAGCCACTTTTAATTCAACCCGTCAAGTCTCCGCTCCTCGCATTTACCTTTAACGACATTATAATGCTTTTCATTCAGTACGCAAGCCATTCCAACTCAACAACAGCTCTCCTGTAACCACTGAATCTCTGATCGTACCCGTCACCAATATCTGAAACACTGAACTTATTTATAATGTTCCCGCTTAGAGTACTAATAAAAGGCTACTTTCAGTTCCTTCCCTGTCAAGTCACTTCTGATGCAACACAGCTCCAACACAGCTTCAACACAGTTCAAGTTATTCTCCAACAACTACAGGTCTCAAGAGACAGCTGTGAAACTCCTGGATTGCTGATCGGGCCCATCATCCACATCTGGAACATCGATCTCACCCATAAAGCGAGTCTCAAGTCGGTATACAGTAGTCCTCTTCACCCTCTTCAATTCACTGTAGATGCAATTCCTCTGAAGAAAGTAAGATGCTGTTAAAGATAGTCTGATGCCGTTAATACAATGTAGAGACATCCACAAAGCAAATAGATTGCCGAACCAGCCCATCAACAACCTCTAAGGTATTTTATTCTGAAGGTTCCTTTAATATTCCGATAATGAATAAAAAGGTGTAATTTTAGTTAAATCAACTAGCTTTTGAAGAAACAAATATTTGAAAATTTCCCGATATGGAAACGACGCATAATATTTTTGTTGCAAAATAGATATTCTTAAACGACTTGTCAAAAGTCTAATTTCGTATGCTTTGGAGCATTGTCTGATAATTCTTTTATGATTTTAACATTGATGTGGCAGGAAAAGTAGTAGCTAAAAATACACAATTGGAGGATTTAAGGTGGTTTCACTGACTAACTGACCACTGTCCACTCCCCTTTTTAACAGAAAGTGGTATACCCTAAGTACAAAGTTTCTATAAACAAAAACTGGAAATGTGCCACCTTCCAATTATTGCCTTATCAAAAGTGTTTAAAGATGTGATATCCTCTGTTTTATTTTGATTGTAGTATTTTTTTAAATATTTTGTTGGTATTAGTTATTTCTGTCTGTCAAGACTGTTTCGGAATCGTGCTCCCCTCCCTTTTAAAGATTCGTGGATCCACTCCTAGTTGAATCTACCGTAATACAAGCAAAACGTAAACATAACGTAAACATAAGTCAATTATAGCTTCAGGAACAATTAACATTATTTTATCTGATTGGTGTTTCTACTTTCACGCACACCCTTTTATGATCATGAGAGTTGTATAAAAGCACGATTTCTGGGCAAATTTTAAATTTGCCAATATTTTACTTACCAATAACCAGGCTTTTTGAGGGGGGTTGGGGGATTCGTGTACTCATTTCCTACTTGAACCTCGCTTAAATTCATTTACAACCAAAACAAAAAGGGGCGGAGCTTTATTTTTTGAGGGGGTGGGGGGGGTGCTACTGCTAACAGCATCATCAACTTTGGTATACACGTTGGCTCTATCAAGATGACAGTATAGCAGAGCTTGAATCAGACCAATTAACAAGAAATGTTACATATTCCATTGTTATTTTCTGGTTGAATAAGTCCAGGTAACGTATGGAAAGCATTTGACCTTAGTCCGGCCCAACCTAGGCGAAAAACATGGACTTTAGTGATCAGTTTAGTCAAGTACTTATTCTGTATAAATTGAATTGTATGTTCACTTTCTCTTCCGATATTATAAATGATATTCGTCATGATAATTATAAATATCTAGTCATTTCTGGCGGATCGGTTAAGGAGCGTGACCAAAATACATAACAAGTACGGACGATTATAAAATAGAGATGAAATAGAGTTTTTAAAAAGTTTATTTTTGCGAGGCAAAGTCCTGACAAATATCACCCCCCCTTAAAAATAACAATATAAACAGTGATAATTATACTTTTTGAGGGAATGGAATCCTGTCCTTCTCTTCCTCAGCACGTGCTAACTGAATTCGTTTTTGAAATGGTATTGCTCATACTCAACTTGGTCAGAAATTAGATAAGTAAATAAAGATGATGAATCGTAAACTTCATAGAAAATCATAACTAATAGAGTTTATAAGATGATGACGTGGATCCTAATCAAATGATTGGTTGAAAGCGTACCCGTGATCAGGCATTTATTTTGCCTAACGCGTAATTTGGATAATGACCGGTCATTAGTAAAATCATTTCATAAAACAAATAAAGCATAATTTTATCAAACAACTAATACACATTATTTTGTTCGGGCATGAGTAAAATTACCCACACTCGGTACCTTCATAAAACAGTTCTTACTAATGCCGTCACTGCTGTGTATTATTTGTGTACTATTGTATACTCTTGTAGCCGATTGAAAATATAAGTGACATATTTCATGCCATGACGTAGTCCAGAATCTGGCCTATTGAATTTTGATCTCCACCACACCAACGTGTTGAATTAGGACGCCCGACTCAGGCTGGGCTAGTGAGCATAATTGTGAGTTCGTTGATAACGTACGTCATCTTCGGCGGCTTGAATAAAGTGTGTAGAGAATATAAAGAACCGGCCAGATTCTGGACTAGCCATGATGATGTATATTTTGTGAAGAGGTAAACTCCTAAGCTGTTGTGTCTCTATTAACTTGAATAAAGTGGCGACTTGTGAAATTGTCATTCAACTAAATTGTAGGATAATATCTTTTCATTTCGATTTTTTTTGTTTTGAATTCTCAGTTATTTGCTATGAATTAACAGCTTAAACAGAGGAGAAAAGATCAATATCAAGAGAGAAAGAGAGGACGGGAGGGAGAGAATAAGAAAAAGCGAGATAGGGAAAGAGTTAGAGAAAGAGAGCGGAAGAGAGGTAGAAACAGAGTGAGAAAATGATAGATAGAGAGAGAGAGAGAGACAAAGATAGAGAGAGAGAGAGAGAGAGAGAGAGAATGAGGGCCTTAGAATGTAGCGAGTGCTAGAGGATAAAAGGGGGAGATGAAGGAGGAGAGAAAAGGGAATGAGATTGCTTTAGAGGGGGGGGGGGATGGAGGGTAAAACAAACCAAGCCTGCCCCCCCCCCCCCCTCTACACCTCCCCGATAATACTCCAAGAGCTACATATCTGTTTTGGTATTCACATACCATGCAAAATATTGTGACCGCCTGTAACACAATAATATGTTCCTGATCTTTTTTACTAAAGTATTGTAATATCGAGATTTGTGATATTACAGTAACTCATAACTACATTTTTGATGCTCTTTTCTTATTTTATACTATAAACTGATTCCCCCTTCTTTTTTGAAGTCCATTCATTTTATAATTTTGTCAGGACGATGTACAGCAAATTATATTTACACACATATACATATATATATATATATATGTTCTATTGACATAAAATGCGAGTTATCCGTATTGATAACAATGTTTTTAATTCACGAACTGTGTTCCTGCAATTTGCCCCAAAGACAAATCAATCTCTGGACAAAATATACCAGAATGCAACGCGTCTGGGCCCTGTCTCATGAAACTTGTTATCGATACCAAGTTACAATATCTGTTATAGGCTACTGAAATCGTAGCATTTGATTGGCTGAGGGCAAATTTGCCATTGAAATTTAGCATGTGTCATTGATAATAAGTTTAATGAAACAGGGCCCTGGTCTCGTAATTTTTTATATTTGTGATGTAAGACTGAGATATGAGGTCACATCGACTCACCTATTTCTTTTGTCTTCGATGCACGTCACCAGACAAAGTGGGTATTTTCATCACACGTACAATCATGGCAGAACATGCAATCACGGCCATCTGGGCAGACAGTGTGGGCGTGGCTCGCTTAACCCAGGGAGAACACCCTGGTGGTATATCGACGTTCATAGGTATAAGTACTGGGACATTTGTATGAGTTCATCATTTGAATTGGTCACACTCAATTCTACAATGGCGACCAAATTGTTGATGTTCGTTGCTCTTGCTTGTGGGTTGGCAGCAATGGCAATGGCACAATGCAAACCAACGTACAATCCGAAGTTAGACTGCAGCAAAGACGAAGCACCGGGATGGAGGGCCGCTTTGAGTATGATGTACAAGTACTTTCCCCAGGAACTGAGTTTTACGAAAGCCAATGAAGCTTGCAAGCCGTTTGCTGGAGAGATGTGCTCCAGCAGGCGCTATCAATCATATCTTGTGTCCTATCTGACAAAAAATGAATGGGAGGAGGCAATCATACCAGCCTACGAAGACGCCTGCATCAAGAATGGAGAACTCTTCTGGACAGGGGCTGACAGAATTAGGAGTAGGAAGCTCTACTACAAAGACAGTGTTAACTCCAGGAGTAGATACCATGCCTTCCCCGGTAGCTGCCCAAGCAGCCTGGCGAACGGCCAATGTGTCGCCGTGAACGGACGTACAGGCCAAATGGTATCGGTAAGCTGCGAAAATGAATTGCCCTACATGTGCAAGATCATGCCTACCCGCCATTAGACTTCCTGGAAGAGAGGGAGAAAGATTGAGAGAGGGGTCTACGTCACTGCATCAACCTCGCATTCATTTCAGAGAACGTTGTCGATCATCCATTCTATAAACTAAACTGCCACTCCCGGGTTTTCCAAGCTGACTCTCATCACGTCATTACACACGGAAAATGCCGTCTTTCTATTGCTGTGTAATATATACGAAAGCACTACAACACTGTCCATCACAACTACAGCCAAAGAACTGGTTTACAGGACTTCTCTCGAATGCTCCTAAGAAATTTACTAAACTCTAGTGAAAAAAACTCTCTCTTTCAGAGAATATGATAAAAAAACTGGACAAAGAAAGTTGTCAAATATGTTTACTTCTACATGATACTGCATTGAACCGGCCTCCTCCTCATTTAAACTCTAACGATGACGATGCAACAACGGTGAAAAACGCACATTCAGCCAACCGGTACAACGAAGAAAAATTCACACGCCAACCCTTTTTTCAGACTCTTATATTGACTATGAACCTGAACGATAGACTTTTAGTCTTCAATGGATATGGATAATGACAATGATGCTTTTTTCTTCCTCATTTGAACTCTAACGCTTAACGATGGCGATGCAACGACGGTGAAAGACGCATCTCCAACCGTCCGGTACAATGATGAAAAATTCACAGGCCAATCTCTTTTTCAAATATTGACTATTAATCTGAACGATAAACTATAGTCTTCACTGGACAATGACGATGATGCTTTTTTCTTCTTTGAATGTCGAGTCGATAAAGATGTATTTATTAGTGATTAAATTTCCTTTAAATCACACATAATCAGACATGGTGAAATCGTTTTATTAGGAAGTGGTGTGGGGGTAAGTGTGCGTGTGTGTGTGTAATTGGGTTTTTACAGACGTGTATCAATCAGATATGATTATTTACGTCTGGGGACCGACCTTTAACGTGAAAGAAGGTTATGTAAATCATTCAATACGGAAAATAAAATAAACTTCTTCCAAAGGCAGGCTTGATGCGTGTAGGTTCACTGAATTAATTGAATTACTGACTTAATATACAAAAGGAAAAAAATACACATACACTGGACTAAGACAAAAAGAAAATGAAACAAAGTACAACATGTTACAACACAAAGTGGCAAAGCGGCAAAACGTGTGTTGATAATGAAGCAAATAGTGAGAGAGGATTTTAGATGAATACAAGAGTCTGATAAAGAGGATGAAATATACGATGAAAAAGAGATGGATTTGAGATATGGAAGTGTTGTGGGACGAAATCAATGGGAGAGGGGAGGATGAGGATAAGAGAAAGATTGAAAGAGAGAGTGGGAGAGAGAGAGAGAGAGAAAGAGAGAGAGATAGAGAGAGAGTGAGAGAGAAGGATATAGAGGCGGAGGAGGTAGAGAGAAGAGAGAGAGAGAGAGAGGAGGGAGAAAGAGAGAAATTATACATACATACAAACATACATACATACATATATATTGATAATGCTAAATATGAACAATCTCCAACGAGATGCAGTGTGAAAATAGTTTTAAACATGTATATTAATTCACAATGCTAAATGAAATATACGAGGGGTTCGGATTTAACTTTACAAGCTCTTTTGAATTTAATCTAATCAGGTGAAGTGATTGGACAAATAAAATTCGAAAGCCCTTGTGAAGTTCAATCCATGCCTCTCGTGTAGTTTCATCTGGAGTTGCGAATTGATATGTATTTTCTACTATGTATATATATATATATATATATATAGAGAGAGAGAGAGAGAGAGAGACAGAGAGAGAGAGAGAGAGAGAGAGACAAAGAGAGAGAGAGAGAGAGAGAGAGAGAGAGAGAGAGTGTGTGTGTGTAAGAAAGAGAGAAAGAGACAAAGGGAAAAAGAGAAAATGGCGCGTTGGGGACAGGGGATGGGGGAGAATTAAATTGTATGTAAAGAAAGAAATTATAACTTAATATGTCGATTTGTAAAAGACTACATAATATAGATTCTCACAAAGATAACTTTGACGGCTGAATGCATATTATTATTTTTTTTTTTTTTATGTCCGAAATCCATATACCTACACGTTTTAAAAACGTACATATAAAGCACATTCCACATGATAAGAAAGTAAGTAAATTTGTAATGTAAAGACAAACGGTTGGAAAACCCCTTCAGGACCATTTTGAAAATGGTCCTGTTTTACATGGGGTCCAAAAGCAAAAAAAAATCATATCAATTTACGTACAATATCAATTTTCAATCATATTAATTTACCATGCACTATCCCCCTTATCGATCCTCCCTCACCTCACTACCCCTCCCGCCACCCTGTCCATCCTCCAACCCCTTCCGCTACCCCCTCCCAAGTCCTCCAGGGTATATTACAAAGAACGTTAAACAATTGTATGTACAATCATAAATGGGTTATCTAAAAGCTTATTTCTCTGTCATAACATTTCTTTATTAGTTGTTCCAAAAGATGATTATGAATGCAATTATTATCATTATTATTATAATCATTATTATTATTTATTTATATTATACTTATTTTTCATTTTATTTATCAGTCATCTTTATTCTCTATATCTGATTATCCCAAACTTTCACTTATCCCTCTCAATTTAGTTTCATACAGCACCCTTCAAAAATTGCAACACGACACCCCAAATAATGCAATGATATTATCCATGACCCCTAAAGCTTGGTGGAGGGGAGCCGGGGGTCTTTCAAAAAAATGAAAATGGGAGAAATAATTAACCACCTATACAGTATGATTGTTTAAAGCAAAATCCCATAAGCGATAAGAAAGATACAATTTCATAAAGTTGTAATAAAGTCGATAAAAAGCTGATTGGCAACACTGTGACGTAGATTTTGAATATCTCCCCAACTGTTTATGCAGTGAAATTCCATAAATTTCACTTTTGTTGGTTGTTGATGGAAAAAACGACCGTTTCCATTGAGAGTATCTGTTTAGAAAAAGAAAAAACTATCAAACAAGCAAACGAATCATTTGTCTTATAATATACTGTATATAAAGTCCTAAGGTCTTTCTTTGGAATAATAGAAATTCAAGAAATTACACGAATAGAAAAAGTGGAGGAGATGCACAAATGGTACGTCACGGAGTTGCCAATTTGCATTTTAGCGATCACCAATCAGACTTTATATAATGCCCACAATTTTGCCATGCGTCACACCAGTTGCGTCATGAGACTATAGGAATTTCCATCCTATTATCACTATCTATTAGTTTGGGTGTCAAAGGGGAATATTTAGGGACAAAATGTTCTTTATTCTATCCGTCAAGTTTGTATAGCAGATGTCGTCGAGGGTTAAACAGATACTGGAGAGAGAGAGAGAGAGTGTGTGTGAGAAAGAGAGAGAGAGAGAGAGAGAGAGAGAGAGAGTGAGAGAGATTCTCGTTTCACATGCACACCTACCTACCCACACGAATCGGCCCACGCAGACAAGAAATAAATGGAGTACGTCTTCACGTTCATGCTGTTGTGATATTTGGTTATTTTATCTCTCTTAATAAATCAACAAGTAAATATATAGCATCCAAATACACGTCTTGACATAAGTACAACTGGATAGATTTGATTTATTTGATTTGTTTTTTTCTCCTCTCTGAGCCATCACGTTTCAGTTTAAATGCCTATCTGCTATAGATAATTATGATGAACAAACGTGTTGTTTATTTAACTTGTACAGTCAAACCTGTCTATAGTACGGTGACCGCCCAAGGGGAACACAAATATGTGGTCTTTGTAGACAGGTGGTCACTAAAGCAGGTTTGACTGTATTTTGAACAAACCTATGTTGATTGCTGGACATGAATAGATGATGCACTTCGACATTATACGATAAAATAAATGTGAACAGTCCTACAGAGGTAATAACTTCGTTCAACAAACGTGAAGAAATGAAATAGAATTATTATATATGAATCCGTCTCTCCCCTTTCCTTTTCTTCTCCGCAAGTCACACTCTTTTTTAAAAATTTGTATTGTTGTATCTAAGTTGAGGGCTGCGGGCACGTCAAGCTACTTTGCTTATTTCTGTAGCCCTCCTGCATCTAATGTATGTTAATTATGCATTCAATATATTTGTTTAATTTCGTTTATTATCTATATAAAAGTATATACACTTAAAAATATTGTATCAAACCATATCATGTTTACGAAAATGTACGATGAAAAAAAGAAAAACATATAAATAATATGTGGGTTTATTTCTAACTGGATTCTTTATGGTTTGGTAATCATGGAACGTGTAGTTGCATTTTGCAGTTGACTATACTCCCATTTTCTGCTTCTCTTATAACCAACTTGATATCAGAGTGGACTTTCCCTTTAATGTAGTACAAATGTATAAACCAGAAAAGATGCTGCGTTCCAGTAAAAACAAGTAGTTTGTATGTCCTACAAACTTTGAATCAATCTTTTACGTGGAGGGCTAAAGTCAGAAAAGAGGGATTTGCCTACCACTACCACACAGACTAAGCACCCCTTGTTCATTCGAAAGATTTTATCATGACACACAGTATTTTCAGAGGCGTTATTTTGATATGTAATAGTCACCCCTAACTCGGATAGGGCGTGCAAAGAAGAGGACCTTTTGATGAAAAAAGAATTTTGTAAATAATATGTCAAGAAAACCTTGAACCACCACGTATTTGGAGTCAATTGAACGAAAATTAAATTATCTACATTTTTATATCAATTTCAATGTTATTGAAGGACAATATCTTGTGCAAAGGAGAGACTTCACTGAAAGTTATAGCAATTAAAGTTCATTACTTAATTTCCACCAAAACTAAACGTTTGCCCTTAATATGTATATTAACTGTATGCATATTCGTGTATTAGTGTACGGAGGATGCGTTTGGTGTGTTTAAATTGGGTTTTAAAGATAACTTTAAAGTAATACCTAGTACCACCATAGGTTTGGTGTCAAATCATAGACAATTAAAAATTCTCCTTGTTGACAAAAATTTCATTGAGTTATGTTGTGTGTAAAATATAAATGTTGAGCCTGAAAATTTGTTTTTTGGTGTGGATCCCCCTAGTTTTGCCCAGTATCTCGTTATCAACTGGACCATAGTGTCTGGACAATTTAGTAGTGCAGAAAGTTCAAATGATTAGGAGTGTTGGCGCAATTAATAGCACTTCTTCTATACTTTATAGTTTTCAGGAAATGTGGGAATGTTTTTGTTTTTCTTTCTTCAAATATCGTTGGATATATATAAGAAATACATGTCAGTTGGGGAAAGAGTCCTTTCCCACATCATTAATAGTTTGAGATTTTATCCACCGATGTGTGATTATAATGCAAAGAAGTTCATAATTTCGAAGAAAAATGATGGATAAATGCAGCATATGCAATGTCTGAATTTCTTGTTAAGATGTAATGTATTACAGAATCTGATGTAATTAACGTTGTTTAATTATGATTTATTATATTTTATAATTTCGTTCTGTGTAACTTCCCATGTACTTTCATGTGTGTAATGTACATTGCATTCACCTTGTTAGGCGCCTTCAACATCCCTTGGGGTAGATATGTGCGCATTGTAAACTTTGTTATTATTATTATTTATAATAATAATAATAATAATAATAATAATAATAATAATAGTCCACTGCAAATTAAGGCTTAGACATGAATACACTGCATATTATGGAGATGGATGTGGGATGAACGTTTGAGATTTTAATCACCAGGGGCGTGGTATGATGCACAAAATTGTTTTGTTTTTTGTTTTAAACAAAAGATAAAGACTGCGTTTAAGTAAATTAGAAAATGGCATAGTAGTTCATGCAAACGAATCCCTAGAATTTGAATTTCATGACCAGATCATTGAATATTCAGTAAGAAAAAAGGGGGAAAATCACTCATTTGTTTTTTGAAGATTTTTCGTCAATTTCTATGATAAAATGTTTATCAAGCTTTTGAGTTGGCGTGGTGTCAACCCCTCATCACCTCCTCTCTCTCTCTCTCTCTCTCTTTCTAATATCTCTTTCTTTCTCTCTCTCTCTCTCTCTCTCTCTGAATTGACGCATCTGCAGTTACTTTTTTTTACAAGGGGCTTCCGCTGGCTAACAACACAAAAAGATACACATATCCTAAGGAAACATTCAGAGGCAGAGTTTCGGGAAAAATAATGAAAATAATAAAATTGAAGAAAAAAATTAGGGGTAAAACACTGGTTTGCGAATATCTCCTTTTCAGAACCAAAAGAGGGCCAGAGTAATTCCCGTGCGGGAAAAATGCAGAATGAAAATTGGAAATTCATTCCCCACGCCCACCCTTTCGGGGCAATGCGCTAAGCTTTCGGAGTTGTCAATCTTCCTTCATGTTAAGAGTAATGAACGCAATGGTATAAGAAGTTTGGGTGTTCATAATCATTTTGTCTCAGAAAATGAACTTTTTAAAAATAAATACGAGTGCCCCGAGCCACGCCTCAACTGGTTTGACAAATAGCCGTTATGACATTTGTTGTCTTTGAGATTAAATGCTGAGGTTGGGTCTTTGGGACACAAAATGCAAGTCTAACCCTTGTGGATTCAAACAAATTGTTATTTGAATGGGAATAGAAGTACTGGGATTTGGTTTGAAACTTCGATTTTAGCAGTATCGCCACCCTCGTAGTGCCATTTAAATCGATTTCCCTTGCAACCAGACAGATTCACAACTCATGGAATACTAGATCTACATGTACATGATAACTGTCATAGTAAATCCCTTAAAACATTTGATAGCTAGACCCATTTCACCATTGAAATTAAACTGTTTCTTGATATAAAAATCTATATCGTGAAAAGATATGTATGCCTCTCCTTGCCTAATATATTGTCATTATACATGGGCTAATTCCTAGAAAGTTAAGAAAAGAGACACCTATTTGATTTTGATATAAATATTGAAATAATGTTTTTTTATTCAATAAAAAAAAAAATCACGTTTTTTACTTAGGATTTCGAAGTTATTTAGTCCCAATTACATTGAAACTGTTATCAAAACATAGATAATTTAATTGCTTTTCATATGATACCAACCTCATGGTGGTGCACGGTTTCCTCGAAATATAATATTATTCTCCTTCGAATGGGCCGCTTTTTTGACGCCCCTTTCGATTAAGGGGCTACTGCTACAAATTAAAAAAAAAAATAACACCTCTGAATTATTGTGTTTTATGATAAAATATTTCGAATAAACAAGATGGGCTTAGCTTGTGTAATAATAGGAGGCAACTCAAAAATTAAGCAGGATATTTGACTTTAATTGGCCCTCCGCTTATTAGGAGAAAGTTTATCTGTGTTATGAAAACCGGGCCCTGGTCTCGTATTTTGTTAATATTTGTGATGTAAGACTGACATATGAGGCCACATCGACACACCTTTTTCTTTTGTCTTCGATGCACGTCACCTGACAAAGTAGGTAGTTTCATCACACTTACTGTCATGGCAGAAACAATCACGTCCATTTAGGTAGACATTGTGGGCGTGGCTTGCTTAACCCATGGAGAACACCCTGGCGGTATCGACGTTCATGTGTATAAGTACTGGGAAATTTGTATGAGTTCATCATTTGTGGCAGTCAATTCTACAATGGCGACCAATTTGTTGATGTTCGCTGCTCTTGCTTGTGGGTTGGCAGCAATGGCAATGGCACAATGCAAACCAACGTACAATCCGAAGTTAGACTGCAGGAACGACGCTGCACCGGGATGGCGTAACGCTTTGACTATGATGTACAAGTACTTTCCCCAGCCACTGAGTTTTGAGGACGCCACTCAAGCTTGCAGGCCGCTTGATGAAGAGATATGCTCCGGCAGGGGCTTTCAATGCTTTCTTGTGTCCTATCTGTCAACTAATGAATGGGAGGAAGCAATCATACCAGCCTACGAAGACGCCTGCATCAAGAATGGAGATCTCTTCTGGACAGGGGCTGAAAAAATAAAGAGTGGGAATCTCTACTACAGAAACGGTATTCTTAAGTCCAAGAGTAGCAAACATGCATTCCCCGGTAGCTGCCCAAGCAGCCTGTCGAAAGGCCATTGTGTCGCCGTGAAGATGAACGGACGTACAGCCACAATGGTATCGGTAAGCTGCGACAGGAAATTGCCCTACATGTGCAAGATCATGCCTTCCAACCATTAGACTTCCTGGAAGAGAGGGAGAGATTGAGAGAGGGGTCTACGCCACTGCATCAACCTCGCATTCATTTCAGAGAACGTTGTCGATCATCCATTCTATAAACTAAACTGCCACTCCCGGGTTTTCCAAGCTGACTCTCACCACGTCATTACCCACGTAAAATGCCGTCTTTCTCTTGCTGTGGAAATATATACGAAAGCACTACACAACACTGTCCATCACAACTACAGCCAAAGGACTGGTTCACAGGCCTTCTCCCGAGTGCTCCTAAGAACTTTACTAAACTCTCTTGAAAAAAACTCTCTCTTTCAGAGAATACAATAAAAGACTGGACAAAGGAAGTTTTCAAAAATGCTCACTTCTAATTAATACTGCATTGAACGGTCCTCTTCCTAATTTAAACTCTGACGATGACGATGCAACAACGGTGAAAAACGCATCTTCAGCCAACAATTCAAACGCCAATCTTTTTCAAACTCTTATATTGACTATTTACCTGAACGATCCATTTGTAGTCTTCAATGGATATGGATAATGACGGTCATGCTTTTTTTTCTCATTTGAACTCTAACGCATAAAGATGGCGATGCAACGACGGTGAAAAACGCATCTCCAACCGACCAGAACAACGATAACAAATTCACACGCCAACCTCTCTTTCAAATATTGACTATTAATCTGAACGATAGACTTTTAGTCTTCACTGGACAATGACGATGATGCTTTTATTCTCTTTGAATGTCGAATTAGTGATTAAATTTCCTTTGAATCACACATAATCAGACATGTTGCAATCGTTTTATTTGGAAGTGGTGTGGGGGTAAGTGTGTGTGTGTGTGTGTTTAATTGGGTTTTTACAGACGTGTATCAATCAGATATGATTATTGTCCTCGACCGCCCGCTCGTCATTTTCGGGCCGCTCGTATTTTTTTATTTTTTTTTAATTCAATTTTTTTTTTTATTCATTTTTTAAAAACATTTTATTTAATTTTTTTTTTTTTTTGGGGGGGGGAGCAATCTTAAATGCCAAACATACCATTTTATGCATTTACAAGGATCAAAATGCGTCCCGTTGCCAGTTTGATCTTTTCAGTACGCAATTAGGTATTTATTAAACTTGCCATTTTTATTTTTCTATGTCAAAATCCTGTTCATTCAAATCAGGTTCTGAACATTCTTAAACTCATTTTAAAGCCCATCTGTACTAGTTTACAGGAGGGATTAGACCACCCTGCAAGTTCACTGGACAGGTGGTTATCTCATCAAATCAGCTCTCAGTTAATATAAGATAAAGAGGATCATGGGGACCAATGGTCACCGATTAGGCATTGTTTGCTACATAGAGGGCGCAAGTAGCTACAAGTAGTACAATGTACTATACTGTACTATACTATACTGTATTTCAAAGCCCAAAATACTTTCTGTGTTGGGGTTGATATTCATTGTACATTAAACTAGTCTTTTACCATATTAAAGTTTTTTTTATAGACTTTGTTTGTTTATATTGCTTGACAATCCCAATTATCTATTTTTTTATGGAAAAAAAATTATTAAAAAAAAAAAAAATGGGGAAAAAAAAATGCACACAAAAAATGAATAAAAAAAAAAAAAAAAAAAAAAAAAAAAAATCCGCCCGCCCGCCCGCCCCTACTCCAGAAAAGCAATCGAGGACAACCAAACAATTTTTTTTTTTTGGCCTAATGGAACAAACAGCAAGAGAGGATTTTAGATGAATACAAGAGTCTGATAAAGAGGATGAAATATACGATGAAAAGGAGATGGAGTTGAGATATGGAAGTGTTGTGGGACGAAATCAACGGGAGAGGGGAGGATGAGGATAAGAGAAAGATTGCGAAAGAGAGAGAGAGAGAGAGAGAGAGTGAGAGAGAAGGATAGAGAGGCGGAGGAGGTATAGAGAAGAGAGAGAGAGAGAGAGAGAGAGAGAGAGAGAGGAAGGAGAAAGAGAGAAATTATACATACATACAAACATACATACATATATATTGATAATGCTAAATATGAACAATCTCCAACGAGATGCAGAGTGAAAATAGTTTGAGACATGTATATTAATTCACAATGCTAGATGAAATACACGAGAGGTTTGGATTTAACTTTACAAGCTCTTTTGAATTTAATCTAATCAGGTGAAGTGATTGGAGAAATAAAATTCGAAAGCCCTTGTGAAGTTTAATCCATGCCCCTCGTGTAGTTTCATCTGGAGTTGCGAATTGATATGTACTTTCTACTATGTATATATATATATATACATATATGGGTATATATATATATATATATATTATTATTATTATTATTATTATTTATTCGACCATTCATATATACAAAGCACAAATACAATACAGCATAGCAAGAGACAAGTACATAATAAGGATTAACAAACAAAGAGATAAGGGAGCAGCAAGTGGGTCAGGGTGCACAAAAGTGAAGTTCATCACTGTTGCCCGGAGGCATGTGCCCCCACACATGCTACTCCCAGTACATAATTCCAAATTCTTTACATAAAATATTGCACATGATAAAAGGGGGAAGATGACAAAATAAGATGGAATAAAAATTGAATATAAAAAAAAAGTTAATTTAAAAATGATTTAAAGAAAATATTAAAAAACGCTACAATTTACAATTTACAAACAATCTATACCTCCTCAATTCTGAACATTCAGCACAAATATAATCCTAAAAAACATTATTACATAACTTGCATGAAATGAACATAGCATTCAAGAATATTATTTTATGAAATTGAGTATAACTGGCAAGGTACATGTAGGCATCATCCTGATCAAGAGCAGGCATGCAAAGGATTTGAAAAAATACAGTGTGAATTTTAATAAGCAAAGTACTGGTAGGCTTCCAAAATAAACATTATGAACAGAATGGTATAGATGATATTGCAACAACAGCATGTGTATATATTATTATTGAAAATGAATCTGGAAAGACTGGAACATAAATAGAGTTCATCATAATATAACCTACAGTAAAACAAGAATCAACCCTATTTGGATATACTGGATAAGTTAAGATATTTATTACAAGATATTAACAATATATTAATATTAATTACAAGATAAAAACCTACAGACATGTTTTTTACTTAGGATTACGAAATTATTTAGTCCCAATTACATTGAAACTGTTGTCAAAATGTAGATTATTTAATTACTTTCCATCTGATACCAACTTCATGGTGGTGCACGGTTTCCTTGAAATATAATTTTAAAATATTATTCTCCTTCAAATGGGCCGCTTTTTTGGACGCCCCTTTCGATTTAGGGGCGACTCCTACCAATTAAAAAAATTAACACCTCTGAAATATTGTGTTTTATGATAAAATATTTCGAATAAACAAGATGTGCTTAGCTTGTGTAATAATAGGAGGCAACTCAAAAATTAAGCAGGATATTTGACTTTAATTGGCCCTCCGCTTATTAGGAGAAAGTTTATCTGTGTTATGAAAACCGGGCCCTGGTCTCGTATTTTGTTAATATTTGTGATGTAAGACTGAGATATGAGTCTACATCGACGGGTCAATGTCGCTATTCATAAAGACCGTTATTCATAAGGTCCGCTATTCATAAGGTCCGCTATTCATAAGGACTACTATTCATAAGGTCCGCTTTTCATAATTGGACAAGAGGGTCATTATTCATAAGGACCGCTATTCATAATCAAAGAAGAGGGTCGGTATTCATAAAATTAGAAGAGGGTCGCTATTCATAACACAGAAAGAGGGTCGCTATTCATAATACGAAATTAGGGTCGCTATTTATAATACGAAATGAGGGTCGCTATTCATAATGCAGAATAGAGGGTCGCTATTCATAATAGGGTCACTATTCAGGATACGAAATGAGGTTCGCTATTCATAATACGAGAAGAGGTTCGCTATTCATAATATGAAATGAGGGTCTCTATCCATAATACGAGAAGAGGTTTGCTATTCATAATATGAAATGAAGGTCGTTATTCATAATACGAGAAGAGGTTCGCTATTCATAATACGATAGGAGGGTCGCTATTCATAATACGAGATGAGGTTTGCTATTCACAATATGAAATGAAGGTCGCTATCCATAATAGGAGTAGAGGGTCGCTATTCATAATACGGGAAGAGGTTCGCTATTCATAATACGATATGAGGGTCGCTATTCATAACACGAAATGAGGGTCACTTTTTATAATATAAAATGAGGGTTGCTATCCATAATAGGAGTAAAGGGTCGCTATTCATAAAACGAGAAGAGGTTTGCTATTCATAATATGAAATGAAGGTCGCTTTCCATAATAGGAGGAGAGGGTCGATATTCATAATACGAGAAGAGGTTCGCTATTCATAATACGATATGAGGGTCGCTATTCATAATACGAAATGAGGGTCGCTTTTCATAATAGGAGTAGAGGGTCGCTATTCATAACTCGAGAAGAGGGTCGCTATTCATAATACGAAATGATGGTCGGTATTCATAATACGACGAGAGCTTCGCTATTCATAATAGGAGTAGAGGGTCGCTATTCAAAATACGAGAAGAAGGTTGCTGTTCATAATAGGAGTAGAGGCTCGCTATTCATAAAACGGAATGAGGGTCGCTATTCATAGTAGGAGTAGAAGTTCGCTATTAATAAACGGAATGAGGGTCGCTATTCATAACGCGAAATGAGGTTCGCTATTCATAATAAGGGTTAAGGGTTGCTATTCATAAAAAATGAAAATGAAATAAGCAATAAACAAAATGTTAATAAGAAAGCGAAAAAATGGATAGGGGACACCCAACGGCTGTGGCGTAGGCGGGAGGAGAGGGGGGGGGGGGGGGGCACATGGCCCCGAATATTTGTAGAAAACATCTATTGAAAACATTTTTGAACAAAAAAAGAAGGCGTGCCCCCCCCCCTCCCTAATCAGTCCGACCATTCGGCCTACCCTCCCTGCAGTATTTTCGTGGTACAAGTACATATGACCGACAATTCTCGTCCAAGTAGTTCATAGATGGCGTAGCCTGTTTGTGTTTCACGGGGTGCGGTTAGGGTGTAGCAGTGTTGCCATCAAGGGGTTGATATATCATGTCCCTTACCTTTAGCAAAGGAAGGAAGCGACAAAAATGGGGTTGTAGGCAGGGGCGTCGCTAGACCTTTTTCAGTGGGGGAGGGGGGCGTGGGGAGGCCACCGAATACCGACAAAAATATTAATGCCAATGTCCCAATGTGTACAAATTTAACCCTATAAATCCGGGGCCATGAGCTAAACTATTTTACAGTTCCCCCCCTCTCTCCCCGCTTGAAGCGCGGAAGCTTTGACGTTTCATTAATTTATTAGACATTGAAGACGATTCGCATATGGCTCCGGTTGTCTCTTTTTCGATCGCCCATTCCCATTCATTATCGTACTAAAAGGCTGTATTGTCTGAACGTTCATGAATATTCATGTTTTTGCAAACCTCGGCAACGTGTTTGCTTTTACTAAATGGAAAAATTACGGTGGGGGTTGGATGAAATGGACTAAATGAACCAAGCAGAAGTGATCTATGATAATTCATGCTTCTTATCCTTCGTGTGCTTGACAAACTGAGTCCAAAGTTCGACTTGTATTAAAGGCAATGACGAGCTTGCAACCTATTTTGATCAAATTACGGTGGGTGAACTTTCAAAAGTCAATGAGACATGAGGGTTCCAATGAAAGAGCTAGTAATAACGTACGTCGGGTTGGATGTGCTTTTCGTCTAGATAAAAATGAATTTTTAACGATTTAAAAAAAAACATTTCATAGGCTAACATGTTAGGTTGCTGACTCTGAAGATAGGGGCGTTGTAAAATGAGACTAAACGGAGCAATATGTTGTACCGACTCTTAATCATTGTCTGAATTTTCAAGAATGTTTCTTTAACCGATAAAAAGTCACAATTCGTAGGGAAAAAAGTTGCCGGCTGACCGATATAATACATCTCACCGACTTCAAACTGCTGCATAAATATGGTATACGAGGATCGAGCAAGAATACAGACACAGCGGACCCGACACAGCAACAAAATTATCTATGCGTATCTTTCTTGCTCCCTCGACGTGGCGACTCCACCAAACAAAACCCCCTCTCTCTTACTCACCCCTCTTCTCTCAGGCTCTTATCCCCCATCTCTTTCTCTCTTTCATCCCCTGTTTCTTTTGTCTTCTTTTTCTCTTTTTTTTTTCTTCTTCTTTTGCTCTTTTTCTTCCTTTTCCTTTCTTTCCTCTCCTTCCTCTTTTTCTCTTTCTTTCTCCTCTTCTCTTCCCTTTCTTTCCTTTCTTTTCCTTTTCTTTTCTTTCCCTTTCCCTCTCCTTTTTCCCCTCCCCCTTTTCTCATTTTTCCCGACAGCAGCGCAATTTTGCCGACAATATCCTGACAGGCGGGGGGTGTCGCACCCCCACACCCCATTTGGGACGCCCCTGGTTGTAGGGAGTTAGATTACATACAATATTCAAGCTTTTCGTAAATATACAATATTGCACGATTTTTTTTGTTCCTCCTCATATGTAAGAAAGTAATATTTTCAAGATTTTAAGTCAAATAAGATACGATTTTGCGATCGTAGGGCATTATGCAAACGGTGGCGTCCCCTGTATTATGTCTTTTGAAAAATAGGCCTATTTATTTTTAGCTTTGATAATTATATACATACATCCCCATAATCTAGCTAATATAATTCCCCCGCTCCAGTGGTGACAAAAAGGGAAACATAACACACACATAATCCTATCGTAATTTGTCCCCCTTGTGCGAAATCTCCCCCCCCCCCCCCTCAACTGATAGTCAAACTTTGGTGACAAGACGATATACTTTACAAGGAAACCACCTCGTCCAGGAAAAAAGAAAAAGTAAGACAATATATGCTTTATGATTACCAACCTCTCCTACGAGATGACCCCGACAATAAGACACTATTTCAAACTCGTGGAAGACAGTGAGCATAGGATGATTATGAAAATGGGCCTGCTTGGTCTACTTAATGTCGCATCGGCATAGCGTGGATAAGATCAGTCGGGGGCAGGGTGGTGGGGCAAAATTTCCCACAAGAAAGTCAAATTACGATACGATTATATATGTTCATGTTTTCCCTTTTTTTGCGTCACCATAAGGGCGGGAGATGTCAAAGATAAAAGGTGAAATATACCTACTTAAAAACTAGACAAATATTCAAGGCCATGTGTCGCCTTGTGGGTGTCCTCCGTCCAACATTTCCCTTTGTTATGAGCATTCTGGATATTGCTTAGGCCTGTTTTATTTTATGAATAATAATACATTATATTTCTATAGCGCTTATTACAATGTTTCTAAAGCGCTTTACAAATTTTTACTTAGATAATAATACATTCAATTACTATAATTAATATATACTAATCAACCTACAATTAATTCAAAATACATAAGCACAGATACATCTAGTCAATACATATATATACAATAGAATACAATTAATTTTAGGGCAAAACATTACAAATTCAAATTAAGGCAATTACATTACATCTACCGTGAAAAACACATTAAAGCTACAGACTAACAGGGAGGATTAACAGGGAGAATTAAAAAGGAATGTCTCAAGGGAGGATTTAAAAGAATCTAACGAAGGAGCTTCCCGAATAACGACCCTCATCCCGTATTATGAATAGCGACCCTCATTTCGTATTATGAATACCGACCCTCGTTTCGTATTATGAATAGCGACTCTCTCGTCGTATTATGAATAGCGACCCTCTCATGGTATAGGATTTCCCGGCCAAATTCGCGTGTTTGTCATTCGAATTCATTTACTTTGCATTTAAGTTAGCGCAGATCGGCTTTGCCATGCCAATTATCATTCAATTTTCCAGTTTTTGTATTTAATTTAGGATTTTGGTCGAAGGTTTTCATAGATCTGTCATTCAATTTAGAAACTGCTCAAGTAGCATTCAAATTAATATTCACTTGTCGAAGCGTAATTTTTATCATTCATATTAATACCTGTCATTCGTATTCGTAATATTGTTATTCAAGTTAGGAATGTTAGGGGGAAGATTTGCAACAAACTTTTACAGTTTTTAAATAATGCAGTTAAAATGCATGATTTGCTATTGGGGTCTAAGCTGTAATTCCATTTATTTATTTTCAGGACAATGCAGATGGGTGCAGTCAGACATAAAGTAAAGAAGGGGCGAAATCAAGGGATATGGTATTTCTGCACGAACATGTTCATATACCCGGAAAAGGTGGGGGTACCCTCAATCGCCCCTTTTTACTACAGACTCGGAATTTTACAAAAGTAATTCACATTGTCTCTCATACCCAGCACACCCCTCTGTTTTTCTTAAAGAGTTTCATAGTTTACTTGCCCGCCAGCAGATCGATGGCTAAAGACATGGCTAAATAATTAATCATGTTCAAACTGTTGACTCTAGCCCCTACCCCAGTCAAAATATTGTACCCTTCTTCCATAATGAAATTATGATGAAATTATGATAAATTTATGATGAAACATAAGACAAACAACTTCCTCACATGAACATTTACAAATATACTGAGACCATCAGGTCCGTAGATGCAAGTCGTTTTTTTCTTCTTAACAATCAAACTTAAATGCTGATGAATATCAGTTAAATCTAATAGGTATAAGTGTATAAATGCAAGAAAATGAAATATGATGAAAAACACATGAAGAAACAATCTTGAAAGTAAAAGAATGAGCTATAAAAAGTGTGTAATAAACAAAGTGAACAAAGTGCTAATTTGAATGGTACAAATGAATTAGAACGCTAAAAGTACACCGTCGCGTTGTCAGAAAATCGTGTTGCGCCAAATCGAATGACCAAATAGCGAAAGAAGCACATTGTTCATGAATTTAAATGAAAAATACGTAGATTCTAACGAAAATTCCATAGATTTGAAAACTAGAAAAGGGAATATAAACCCGAGATATACCTGACTGCACTAAAACCGGCGAATTTGAACGCAAGACAAAATAATTTGAATGACAAACTCGCGAATTTGGCCGGGAAATCCTATATTATAAATAGCGACCCCCTACTTCTATTATGAATAGCGACCCCCTACTCCTATTATGAATAGCGACCCCCTACTCCTATTATGAATAGCGACCCTCTTCTCCTATTATGAATAGCGACCCTCTTCTCCTATAATGAATAGCGAACCTCATTTCGTATTATGAATAGCGACCCCCTACTCCTATTATGAATAGCGAACCTCATTTCGTATTATGAATAGCGACCCTCTTCTCCTATTATGAATAGCGACCCTCATTTCGTATTATGAATAGCGACCCCCTACTCCTATTATGAATAGCGAACCTCATTTCGTATTATGAATAGCGACCCTCTTCTCCTATTATGAATAGCGACTCACTTGTCGTATTATGAATAGCGACCCCCTACTCCTATTATGAATAGCGAACCTCATTTCGTATTATGAAAAGCGACCCCCTACTCCTATTATGAATAGCGAACCTCATTTCGTATTATGAATAGCGACCCTCTTCTCCTATTATGAATAGCTACCCTCATTTCGTATTATGAATAGCGACCCCCTACTCCTATTATGAATAGCGAACCTCATTTCGTATTATGAATAGCGACCCTCTTCTCCTATTATGAATAGCGACCCTCATTTCGTATGATGAATAGCGACCCCCTACTCCTATTATGAATAGCGAACCTCATTTCGTATTATGAATAGCGACCCTCTTCTCCTATTATGAATAGCGACTCACTTGTCGTATTATGAATAGCGACCCCCTACTCCTATTATGAATAGCGAACCTCATTTCGTATTATGAATAGCGACCCCCTACTCCTATTATGAATAGCGAACCTCATTTCGTATTATGAATAGCGACCCTCTTCTCCTATTATGAATAGCTACCCTCATTTCGTATTATGAATAGTGACCCCCTACTCCTATTATGAATAGCGAACCTCATTTCGTATTATGAATAGCGACTCTCTACTCATATTATATATAGCGACCCTCTTTTCGTATTATGAATAGCGACCCTCTACTCCTATCATGAATAGCGACCCTCTTGTGGTATTATGAATAGAGACCCTCTTGTGGTATTATGAATAGCGACCCACATTTCGTATTATGAATAGCGTCCCCCTACTCCTATTATGAATAGCGAACCTCATTTCGTATTATGAATAGCGACCCTCTATTCCTATTATGAATAGCGAACCTCGTTTTGTATTATGAATAGCGACCCTCTACTCCTATTATGAATAGCGACCCTCTCGCCGTATTATGAATAGCGACCCCCTCGTCGTATTATGAATAGCGACCCTCTTCTCCTATTATGAATAGCGACCCTCATTTCGTATAATGAATAGCGACCCCCTACTCCTATTATGAATAGCGAATCTCATTTCGTAGTATGAATGGCGATCCTCTTCTCGTGTTATGAATATCGACCCTTATGAGTAATGAACCACATTTCGTATTATGAATAGCGACCCTCTTCTTGCATTATGAGTAGCGACCTTGATTTAATATTATGAATAGCGACCCTTATGATTAATGAACCTTATTTCATATTATGAATAGCGACCCTCATCTCACGTTATGAATACCGGCCCTTATGATTAACGAACCTTATTTTTTTATGAATAGTGACCCTCTTTTACCATTATGAATAGCGGACCTGCAGGTACGGGAAGTTCCACGTTATGAATAGCGGTCCTTATGAATAGCGGTCCTTATGAATAACGGTCCTTATGAATAGCGAATGGACCCCACATCGACACACCTATTTCTTTTGTCTTCGATGCACGTCACCAGACAAAGTAGATAGTTTCATCACACGTACAGTCATGGCAGAACCAATCACGTCCATTTGGGCAGACAGTATGGGCGTGGCTTGCTTGACCCATGGACGAATCCCTTGTGGTATCGACGTTCATGGGTATAAGTACTGGGAAATTTGTACGAGTTCATCATTTGAATTTGCCACACTCAATTCTACAATGGCGACCAATTTGTTGATGTTCGCCGCTCTTGCTTGTGGGTTGGCAGCAATGGTAACGGCACAATGCAAACCAACGTACGATCCGAAGTTAGACTGCAGGAACGACGCTGCACCGGGATGGCGCAACGCTTTGACTATGATGTACAAGTACTTTCCCCAGCAACTGAGTTTTGAGGACGCCACTCAAGCTTGCAGGCCGCTTGATGAAGAGATATGCTCCGGCAGGGGCTTTCAATC